>JAMJFZ010002946.1:922500-1102500 GCA_026225945.1 Cricetomys ansorgei
GAAAATAAGAACTAAGCGGGGGGGGTTGCCTTTTGCACCCCATTGGCTAGGGCTTTTGTAGTGGGAGGGGGTCATGACCCACTGGAGGGAGGCGACAGATGTCCACGCCAAGAGCTGGCCAGGTGTTGGTTGGTAGGTGCCAGGGAGCAGTTTTCTTCTCCAGCGTGTGTTGGTAAATTTCCAGGATTTATCAGGACAGAACTGGTTGAGAAACCCGGGTACGGAGAACTGTTGAAGAGATGAGGGACTCGGGCCTTCCTTAAGCCGGTCCGTTCTTTCTTCTAAATATGCACTTAATGTTTCTTTTTCTTTTTAGTTTCTTCTCCAAATAATAATAATAATAATAATAATAATAATAATAATAATAATAATAATAATCAATAACAGGTCCCCACCTATCCCCCGGCTTTCACAGAAACCCTAGCTGTTTTACAGACGAAGATTCTGAGGCTCCCATTATCAGCTTACTCCCTAAGCTCCCAGGCCAGAGTAGGGGCTTTTGCTTCCCAGTGGTGAGCTTTGTAGAAGTCTCTTCCAGCCCCCACCCCAGCTGTCCCACCACCATTTCTTTCTGCTGGCTTGGACCCTTCCCCCACTTCCTCCCTGCCCTAAGAGCTGCCTATCCACAGACCTGCCTCTGAGGACCTGTCAGGTGGATAGATGCCTTGCGTGACTCCGTGAGGACTTCGAAGACCGGGGTCTTGCTTTCCATCATGAGAGGGAAGCTGGAAAATGAGTGTGTTGAACCTGCTTGGTCAGAGGGTTTACCTTGGGCCTATTCATGGTGAGCCCAGAGCCTCTCTCGCAGAAGCCAGTCGCGGTACTGGGAAGCAAATGTACCTGCGGTCGCTCGCCTGACCCCTCCGTTAGGCAGGTGGTTTCCCCAGCTCTGACACATTCAGAAGGAGGTGCCCCTCGCCCCCACCCCCTACAAAGGCCATGCATTCAATGGGTATTTGTCGAGTGGCAAAAATCAGTGTGTGAGGGAAGTCCAGGAAGTTCCCCGACGTAACTGGGGTAGTACGATCTGAAGATGGTGGCTAGGCACTAGCTACTGTCTTGGACCTGGACCCGAACAGAGCCTATCCCGGCCCCACACTAAGTTCTAATGTAGTCCTTGCCTGTGAGCCCAAAGAAGAAAGGACAAATGGGTTCTAACTAGGAGACCGGGGGTTAAGGATCCTTATACGTCGGGAAGGGAGAGCGTGTGAGGGCATCAATATGGCCGAGGGAGGTAGGGGTGAAGCGGCCCACGTTGGAGGCTTGGTCTTGGGAGCCGAGTTTTGTCTCGTGTGGCAAGGCCTCCTCTATGGAGGCTTAGACGATGCTCTGAGAAGTTCAGTCCGGCTGGTGGTGGAGTGTAACGTGCAATCACACACACACACACGCACACACACACACACACACACACACACGAAGCTCACGGTGATGTTTCTTGGACACCCAAGAATTGCCACGTGTGAACATGAGCATGCTCCTGTGTGTACACCAACAGGAACACTCCCTCTGGTACCATCGGTTCACAATGTCCCTCCCAGAAATGAACGAGACGATTTAGCCTTTAACCCCAGGATCCTGTAACCGAGCAGGACTGCTTGGCCCACACATTGGAGAGCATCAGAGCGGGCCAGGGACCCTCCCCCACCCTGGGTGTGGACTCATGTGGCATTCACAGACTTAATCCGCCCGCCGCAGTGAGGCCTGGGAGGCAGCATCTGTCACTTTCACAAGCACTGGCCGACAGAGTCTGAGAGACACACGCCACTTGTCCACAACCTCTATTCCGCATTGCCCCTCCACGCCTAAGACGGAGAGGCCCTCGTGGTCCCTGAATCAAACCCAGGCCGACCGTGCCAAACCACTTCTGCAACTGAAGCACGGGTGCGAGCACACGCATGCAGATGTATGCGAGCACACGCATGCAGATGTATGCGTGCACACGCCAAGTGTGGCTCCTGCCATGCGTCCTACTTGCCATATGCAAAACCGTGCGTTCGTGTACCCTTTGACTTTTAACTACAACTGCTGACATCCTAACCTCCTCCTCCTCCTCCCCCACCCTCTCTCTCTCTCTCTCTCTCTCTCTCTCACACACACACACACACACACACACACACACTCCTTTTGACTTAAAACCCAGCAGTAGCCACCCCACCATTCATGCACACATACCTCTAAGCTCACACACACACACACACACACACACACACACACACTCAAATACACCAGAGCCACCGTGGCTAGCGGTCATTGAAGGATGACAGCCTGAGCCTTGTGCTGAGGAGTGGGATCGCCCTGAGGCATGGGCCGAGGGTCACACAACGGGGTACATCGGATTCCCTTGAGGAGACAGTCAGGCAGATCCCGAAAGGGCTCCAATGGTCCGGATGGTTCTGCCAGGTAAGGGAGATTCAACAAATGCAGGCCAAAAGCAGGAGTCAGCTAATGGCCGAGCTGCTGGTCAGCGAGGAGGGAAGGCTCTACAATTGATGTGACTCGGCTGGACAAATGATGGCGCATTTGGCTGAAGCTTGCGTGCGGGGGGCGGGGTGGGGGGGCATAGACCAGAGACCAGGCAGCCTCTCTCACCTCAGTGGGGAAAGGGCCACACAGCAGGCTCTGGTTCTGCAGGGTGTTGCTCTGACCCGGCTCCACCATGCATTCTGCATCCCGCCAGGCGTAGGTGTCTGGGGGCCTTTGTATGTGCGAGAGTATTTGTTTGTGCACATGGGTGTTCACGCACTGACCTGCAGTTGTTGCGGGTGTCTGTCCACCTCCATAGAACTTTGTGTCTTCGGCCCCCTTGGTGTGTGGGTCCTTGCATGTATGCGTAGCACACCTCACGAAGTGCTTGGGGACGTTTTATGTTGAAACCCACGCACCTTTGTGTCTCTCTGTGTGTACTGAGCATGCAGGGACATTTCTCACCATACACCCGTGTGTGCTTATATAAATGTTTATGTGTGGTATATACAGTTACATGTATTGCATTGGTGTGAAGGTTAGGGTTGGGAAGGAAAAAAAGGAGTCTGACTCGGTACCCTCAACTCTCCATGCATGGTCCACGAGGCCGTCTTTGTGTATTTGTTTGTCCTGTCTCTGGATAGCAGGAGGTGGGGGACTGTGTGTGGGGGGAGCTTACGTGCTTTCCTGTTTCAGAGTTTGAATATGTGTGTCACAACTATCTCCCTCTGGGTATGGCCATGGGTGGGGTGGGGCAGACTAAGATGAAGGAGACATCTTCCTGAATCTCCCCATCCCTCTGGAGGGAGGTCATACATATAAGCTACAGTGGGCTCGGCTGGGATCCAGTAGCCCAGCACAGTGAAGACCACTCCCCTCCTCCCCCCGCACCCCCCTCCGTGACCTTTGAACACAGCAGCCCCAAATACATATTTATCAGAGGGGCTGTGGGGACCAGCCCCTCCCCCACAACTCCCCTCCGGGCCCAGCCTGCCTGGCTGCGGAGAAATTAACCTTGTGACACAGGAGCTTGCTGACACCGCCCCCCCCCCAATCCACACGGTGCCTATGAGCATGGGTGTGTGTGTAAGCAAGATAGAGAAGAGGCACTTCATCCAGACCGGGAAGGTGGCAGCATCTGGAGGAAGAAAGGAACACAGGTTACAAATGCACTCTTGTACGCGCGCGTGCACACACACACACACACCTCCAAATTAGAGGGGTCTCATGACTCTTGAACATATGCACAAATACACATGCAGATGTAAGCATGGGTTCTGAAATACAGACACCGAGATTCTAGAACATGTGACAGGCTTTGGGGAGGTAGTTCAGTCAACAGAGCGTTGCACAAGGCCCTGGGTTTGATCCCCAGTACCACATGAAACAGGCTCGGTGGCTCATGCCTATAATCCTAGCACTTGGGAGGGAGAGGTACAAGGATCAGAAGTTCAAGGTCACTCTTGGTTATCTAGAGATTTTAAGGCAAGTTGGGACTGCATGAGACCCTGTCTAGAAAAAGGAAGGAAAGAAGGAAAGGAAGGAAGAAACACTGAAAACCAATGCATGCAGTATACACATGCAGCCCTGGGCCCTGACCCAGTGCATCAGGGTCTCTTAGAAAATGAGTAAGTCTTAAGCTGCGTGTGTTGGTCCTGAGGCGGTCCACGCAGACATCCGTGTGGCTGTCTACAGAGATGTTGAAATGGACACAGGATTTGGAAACCCATGTTTCCGAATATGATAACCAAGATATCTATGCAGGCAAGTAAGACAAGGCGAATGTAACAGATGCTCCTCGTGTGGAAGGGTGCTTCCCACGGAGACGGTACAGAGACAAATAACCGAAGTGTGGTGAAATTCCAGCCCACGTGTCTGCGCACACCAGGCAGGCAGTTCGGGGACCGCGGGGAAGCCACATATGACCAGACAGGGCGCACTGGGTCACGGTACACAGGCACCATCCGGTCTAGCCTCGTTCTCACCCCATCGCAGGGGAATGAAAATGGGTAGATGTTTGCGGCTGGAACGTCTCTGCAGTTAATTTGCTTGTTGCGCACATCCCGTGCCTGCGGGAGCCCGGCCTTTCCTAGATTTCTAGGAAAAGTGAAACCGTGGTTTACAGTGCACACCTGTGCCCGCAGGACCAGCCCTGAGGGGGCCATAGTGGGTAGTTAGCTATAGACCGTGATGGCATCTGGGGGAGGGGAGGAACGAGAGCCGTGGAGGGGGGAGAACCTCACAGGAGCGGTTCTAACACCTCGGAGGAAAGACTGTTCGAGCCGAGTGTTGGACTCACATACACACACACATACACATACATACACATACACACACACATACACTCACACGTACACACACATACACACATACATACATACACTCACATACACACTCGCATACACACACATACATACACATGTACACACACACATACACACACTCACACACACACACACACATTCTCTGAAAGCCACCAAAGGCACACATGCACAAGTAACTCAGGATTCAGATGTGGCTTCTTTACTGTGCAGCATTGGTATGTCCCTAGATGGATCGAGGGGTCCATCAGCTGTGTTCCAGGTTTGGGGACTGTGACCAGACACAGGAAACCCACCAGGCACCATGGAGGGAGACTGCAGGAGCCACCCTGGGGACAGGTGTGTTGAGTGGCAAATGTGAGAAATATCCCACCAACTTCAAGGTGATCGGACCCAAGGGTGGTTCCCATAAGGGGTTCAAGTATTCAGACTTATTCTGGATGAGTTGAGCAGCTGCAGAAGGTTGGCTTCTGTTTGCTTGTTTGTTTTGTTTTGTTTTCGAGACACGGTTTCTCTGTTGTAACTCTGGCTGTCCTGGAACTCACTCTGTAGAGCAGGCTGGCCTCGAACTCACAGAGATCCGCCTGCTTCTGCCTCCCCAGTGCTGGGATTAAAGGTGTGCACCACCACTGCCCGGCTGCAGAAGGATTTTGGAGGAGGGACTGGACTGTATGATCCAGGGGCTAAGCCAGGCAGGGCAGGCTCAGAGCCTGGTGAGGAGGAGGGGTAGGATAGTTGAGTGGGGGACTGGAAAAAGATCTGGTGAGTGCTTTCCCAGCCCCAACCTTCCTGCTGTCCCTGTCTTTGCAGGGATCCCTGGTGAAGGCCTATCGGGACAGTGGTGTTTATTTCTGTCCTTGCTCCGGGCCGTCTTCTGGCCACCAGCAAGAGTTGAACCAGTGAAAACTGCTCTCAAATAGGGACTTGCCGGGAGATCAGGACGTTTGGATCTTCCCTAGCAACTTCTATCATTTCATAGTTTTTGGGCCTCTGGCGGTCAGGCCTGAGATAAGCCAGCCACTTCCTGTTCCGGAGGGAGTCCCCGGTTTGGGGAGGTGGGCCATGATAAAGCCCTGCTAAGAATTTTGGGGGTTTATCAGAGGTTTAGGGGGTGATTCTTGGAGCTATGTGGATCAGATCCCATAGAGTCTATGGGGAAGAGGTAGGGACCCTAGTTTTGAGGACGAAGGAGCCCACAGTGAGGGAGCTGTCATTCCCACTCAGAGAGAAGCCACTCGGGGCCAAGGAGGTCGCTCGATCAGTAAAGGACTCCTTGTGTAAGTCTGAGTTCAGGTCCCCAATACCCACTTAAGGAGCCAGGTGTGGGGCACGTGCCTGTAGTCTCAGGGCTGGGGAGACAGAGACAGGCAGATCTCTGGAGCTTGCTAGTCTAGTTGAGTTGGTTCACTGAGCAGCCAGTCTCAAAACAGAAGGCAGAGAGGGCCAGCAAGATGGCTGGCTCTGTGGGTGAATGTGCTGGGATTCCAGAAGCCCAGAGAGAACCCCAACTTCAGGAAGCTATCCTCGGACATTCATGCGCATGGTGTGCCTGCGCTTACACACACGTCATACCCTGCACCCGAGATACCCGTGAGGAAGGCGCAGAGAGGTTGAGGAAGACGCCTCACCTCGACTTCTGCCTCCACATGCACTCTCACACACATACATGAACAATTATACATGTGTGTACACACAAAACACATACACACCACATGCAGATGTATATATAAGTATATATATATATACATATGTGTATATACATATATGTGTGTGTGTGGGTGTGTATCAACAACAACAAAAGGAAGAAGAAAAAAGAAAAGCCAGGCATTGTGGGACGTGACTCTAATATCAATAGTAAAAATGTAGAGACTGGAGGATCAAGAGTTAAGTAAGAGCCAGCCTAGGCTACAAAGCAAGTCCAAGGCCAGCCTAGGCTACATGGGACCCCCTCTCTCACACAAAGGAGGGACACTATCTTCCTTGGCTTGTAAGCCCGATGTGAGCCGGTGCCTGCCAGCCTATTTGAATTTTACTTCTTTTATGTTAGCACCCAGAGATCGAGCCACTTACTTCCTGGCTGTTCTTTAAACCTACCTCCTGCCCCAGGGCCTTTGCCAGGGCAGTTCCTACCTCCTCGGTTCATCTGGCCAGCTGTTTCAATGGCGCCACCCTGACCATTCCGTCCAAGACACGGTCCACAACCTGCCTTGTTCTCTTCTGTGGTCTTTTCTTTCCTCCACTAGAAGTTCCCAGGGCAAGGGTCGTCCTGCTCGGGGCCTCACCTCTGTTCCCAGCGCACCTCACCTCTGCACACACAACAAGCAGTCAGTGCTGTGTGCCTGGCTATCCTGTGTGGCCACTGTCGTGGAGGAGAATGTCCAACAGGAGTGAGGGCCGTGCCTGTCAGTGCCGTGAGGGACTGTGAGCAAGTTTGCCTCCTGTCTGCTGGAGACTCAAAGCAGCCAAAATAAAATGACTTCCTGGGGCCCTTGTCTCCCTCCTGATATTGCCTTCCCTCGATTCCTCTGCATCCCTGAGGTGTGTGCACACCCACCGAGTCCCTCCCCTCCGCATCCCTGAGGTGCTCCCCGCTGGTTCCCAGGGAGCTCAGTGAGGAGGACCACAGACTGTGTGGAGTCAGATACACCCAGCTTTATTTTGACACAGGGTCTCATGTAGCCCAGGTTTGCCTCAAACTCTCTAAGTAGCCAAGGATTGACCTTGAATGCCTGTTCCTCCTGCCTGTACCACCCCCACCCCCCATGTCCTAGTCCTACAAGTAATGCACCACCACACTCATTTTATGTGGTGCCAGGGATTTGAACCCAGGACCCTGTGCATGCTAAGCAAACACTCTACCAACTGAGCTCCCTTGAACTTCCGATCCTCTTGACTTCCAACTTCCTAAGGGCTGCGATTATAGGCATGTGCCACCATGTCGGGCGTTCTGGGGATACAATTCAGATCCGTGTGTGTGTGTGTGTGTGTGTGTGTGTGTATGTGTGTATGTGTGTGTGTAAGAGACAAGCACTCTACCACGGTACAGCCCAGCCCCGTTTCTTTTGTTTGTCTGGAGACTCATGTGAGCCAGGCTGGCCCCCAACTGTGTAGCTGAAGATGACCTTGAGGCCTCTCCTGCCTTTCAGTGTGGGTTCCTAGGTGTGTGCTCTACACCCCTGGCTTTGTGACCACAGGTAGATCAGGACTCCTCGTGAGGAAGACAAGGCTTCCTCAAGGGGACAGAGAGCAGCCACAGGTGTGATGTCGACACGGAAAACAGCCACTGTTTTTCCAGTCCCTGCCAGGGTGTTAAGCATTCTTCTCGGTGCTTAAGCAAAACTTTTAGATTCGTTTATTTTTATTTTACGTGTGTGTTTTGCCTGTTTATGTATATCTGCGCAACTAAGCATGTCGGATGCCCTTAGAGGCCAGAGGAAGACACTGGACCCCCTGGAACAGGAGTTAGTTACGCTTGCTCGCGAGCTACCCTGTGGGTGCTGGGAACTGAACCTGGGTCCTCTGGAAGAGCAGCCAGTGCTCTAGCTGCTGAGCCATCTCTCCAGCCTGAAGAGAAAGGGGGGGACAAGTGTGAACGCTGAGGACTCCCTAGAGAGTCAGGCCTGGTGCTGGCCCCGTGGATTGCAAAGGTGAGCACACGCACAGGCCTTAAGTACCAAGGGGCTCTTCAGGGGCCGCTGAGACGGCAGCTGTCACGGGTGAGGGGCCCCCCTCAGTCGTCTGAAGTTCCTTCTTATCAACCCACTGGGAATGTTCATTATTTACGTCTGGATTGCAGACTCTGGCGGCTCTGGCCTAGAATTAGATGCAGGAAACACTTATTCAATGAATGAATGAACACAGGAGCATATTCAGCCACGTGCCTCCGTCGCCTTTGCTCATCTTCTCGGGGTACCAAAGTGCCCCCCCATCCATCTTCCCACTCACCGGAAGCACACAGCACATCCACCTTTTCTGCCGGTCCTTCGCCACTCTGGCCGCGCCCTGCTGAGGACCTTCCAAGCGCGGGTTTATCCTTGGGACTTCGCACACTAGCGTTGCACGAGGCAACACAGCACATCCTTATGTTGTGTCCCAGCAAACTGGTTTCAGAGTGGTGAGGTTACTTGCTCGGGGTCACACAGCAAAGGGTTCGGGATCCCATGTTTCCACTTGTGTTTGCTTCAGAATCTCTAGTAGCCCAGGTTGGCCTGGAATTCTTTATTTCATTTTAATGTGTGTGTGTGTGTGTGTGTCTGTGCAAGCGTGTGTAGAGGGCACAGGAAAATGCTAGTTGCCTTTATCAGTTCCTTCCTTTAACACTCTCTGCCTTATTCCTTGAAGATAGGGTCTCTCTAGACTAGGCATGGTGGCGCACGCCTTTAATCCCAGTCCTCGGGAGGCAGAGGCAGGCAGATCTCTGAGTTCAAGGCCAGCCTGGTCTACAGAGTGAGATCCAGGACAGTCAGAGTTACAACAGAGAAACCCTGCCTTGAAAAAAACCAAACCAACCAACCAAACAAACAAACAAAACCTGACAGAGTCTCTCACTGAACTGGAAGCTTGCCGTCACACTAGTGGGATCCTGTCTTCAACCCCAACCCTAGGTTTCAGACGCACACAGTTGTGCCCAGTTTCTTACGTGTGCCAGGATCTTTGTGTTCTTCCCCACTGAGCCACACCCGCAGCCCCATGGCCTCAGCTCTGATACCCCTGCTGCCACCTCAGGTGCTGGGACCAGAGACAGACGTTGCCACGTCTGCTGGGTCTGCAGAACATGCACGAAACCACAGGGTAAGAGCTGAGTGGTTCAAATTCATCTACATTCTTTTTTTTTTTAAATAATTTTTTTGGGACAGAGTCTCACTATGTAAGATCCTTGGCTCGCTTGGAATTTTTTTTTTTTTTTTTTTTTTTTATGTAGACCAGGCTGGCCTCGAACTCACAGAGATCTGCTTGTCTCTGCCTCCTGAGTGCTAGGATTAAAGGTGTGCGCCACTATGAAGGGAGGGCCACAACCATCCTCTTGAAGGCTCTGGAACTCTACTGGGTTTGGGCCAGGACATGAGGCAAGCCTGGCTGGGATGGGGAGCAGAGAGACAGCGTTTCTTGTGGCTTCCCCGAGTGCCTTGGCTGCAGTCCAGCTGATGGAGTGTTCATTAACTCCACTTCTAACAGATACAAGCATGTTGTGATGTGTGTCTGTGGTAAAGAAAGAGAAGACACAGATACCCAGATAAGAAAAAACTACCATGATAGTCTAGTTTAATGAAGGAAAGAAAAAAAAACCTTTTTTTTTTTTTTTAATTTTAACAAGCATGATGGCACATAGTTATAATTATACCTCTCAAGAGATGGAGTCAGGGAGATGGAGAATTCCAACTCAATCTGAGCAAATAAAACCCAGCTTCAAAAAATCAAAGCCGTGTGGCTCAGTGGTAGAGCCCCTGCCTAGAATCCCCCAGTGAGGGGCTGGGGGCGTGGCTTAGGGGTAGAGTGCTTGCCTAAGGTATATGAAGACCTTGATTTCCCCAGCACCAAACCATTAACCTCTTTGTACCTCTCTCTGCATAGCTTCCCCCAGAACTCACTGGAACGCAGATGTTTTGGACCCAAACTCAGGCTTTTGATGTCTGCGTTTCCTTCCTCTTTTTCTCTTTTCTTTTTCCTCCACCCTCTCCTCCTTATTCTCTCTTGGTCGTATCTGTGTTTGTAAAACTGGGATTACATACTTCATGCTTTGTTGTATAGCTTGCATTTTTTTCCTGGCAATGGATTATGAGTGACACGACTGTGCCAGTGAATTTATTTCAGGTTTATTTCCCCCCGCCCCACAGTGCTCCCTTGTGTGGCTGCTGGGACAGCGTCGATTGTGTCAGCCCCCAGCCACGGGACTTCTGAGTTCTTTCACAGATGTCCCAGTTGTAACCGTCCCCCAGGTAACAGATGAGGACACTGAGGCTGGGAGGTGACGTCTCTCACACGGACTGGCAGGAGTGGCTTGGGTACGGTTCCTGGCTTCACCTCGGGCAAAGAGGCCCTCGGAGGAGACAGCCAGGCTGGAGGAAGTCCACCAAAGCATCCTCCCTGGGGACAGGAAGGGGCATTTGAGGAGACTACCCAGGCCTAGGCCCCGAGACCCCGGTGCGCTGCACGCCTGAGCCCTGCCCCGTCAAGCACTCCAGCCCTCTCGCCTCGTTCCCGAGCCCACTCACCACCTGCTCCATCCTTGCCAGCTTATCAATAGGTTAAGTGGTCGGGTCAGCCATATTGACCATTTGATTAGGACCTTGTCAGATCAATCCCCAGCTCATCTCGTGGGCCTCCTCCTCTGCCCACGTGCTCTCTCTTGCTCCTCTGAGCCTGGGAACAGCGGGCTGCGTAAGAGACCATCATCCCCACACAGAACCCCCAAATCGGGAGCCCTGCCCCTGCCCTAGCCACTTTTGACCGTCTCTGTGGGTGCCAGCCGCCTGTCCCACGCCTCTCTTGCTTTTCAGTTGGGGAACTTGTTTGGACCATGCCCTATGCCCGGGCAGTCAGAGCTGTCTGCGCTCAGCTGTGTGACCTTGGAGAAAGGGCCTTAACCTTTCTGAGCCTTCGTGTCTTTAGCGGTGTGCTTTCAGTGATGCCGGGAGTTTGAGAGGTATCTGGGGCCTCCCTTGCAGAATGTTTAACACCGTTTAGCGTGGAGGCTGCGCTAGGCAGTACCCCCACCCCCACCCCATATACACGACCGCTCTGTCCCTCACTGGAGGCTGTCTCTGGGGGTGACAAGTGACACCGTCCTCATAGCTCTGTTCCCAAGTCCTAGTGTGCAGTCATATTTCTATTATGGGTGATGCCGGGGACCCCCTCGCCCCCCCCAGAGTAACCCGAACCTCACCTTGCCCTCAGGTAGCTTGTCCTGTGGCTGGTGGCTGGTAGATGACACCAGGATACAACCAAGCAGTGTAGATACCGACTGGGAGAAAAACCGAGGGGCTGGGACCCAACCCTGACCACACTCTGTCCCGGAAAACTGGAATCTGTGTCTTCTGAGACGCAGCCCTAGGGAACAAGGTTCGAGTCCTGGCTCTGTCTCTTCCTAGCTCTTGTCTCTCAGAATGGTTGACGTACAAGAGGGTTTCCCCAGGCTCCGTGCACTAATGGAAGACAGTGCCCTGCCCATTGGCCTCTGCCTGCAGATATCTGCTTGAGAAGGGACTCTCTCCCCTCTGCTGAGGACAGGTGGGGGTTCTGAGCCTGGAAAGTGTGGTGAGAGTTGGCGACAGGACTGCCAGGGTGACGTTACCCACGAGCGCTGTGTGGGCAAAGGTGGCAGAGGGCTGGGAAACACGTAGGCCTCCGGAGAGCTGCTTTGGGGGAAGACCCCAGCCCTAAGGCGCCGTCTGACTGAGGGGGGCTCCTTGGAGACTGGGGATTCCCCTCCCGCCCGCCATCACTTACACCAATATTGACGGTTAATGCCGTGTCGCCACCGTGTTCAACACTCAGCGCGGCTAATTGTTTTGACTGGGAATCGGCAAGGCGATTAAACGCCATCGATTTTGCCCTGCGCGCTGCATCGATTTTTAAATTTCCTATTGATCCCAGCCCTAAATCTCCTTAACCAAGACCTCACCGTGGAGATGACAGCCGCTGATTAGCCCTGGGGTGGGGGGGGTGCATGAGGTGGGGGGAGCAACCCCCAAGAGAGAGCCACCCCAACCCTCCCTCCCCCCCCCCCCAGGGACCAGGATCCCCATCTCCCTCTGCCCATGAGGGTAGAGGCGCAGCCAGACACCCAGGGAGAAAGGAGGGAGTGGGGGCTGGGAGATCCCCCAAATCCTTTGCCCTTTCTTTTCTTTCCTGTTTGGGATTTTCTGCATAGTCACAGCTCTGTCTCCTCATTGCTGTCTCCTCTCCGTGAACTCCCACACCTCCCTCATTTCCCGAATCCTTGTCTCATTTGGGGCCTCAGTGTTCTGTCTGCCTCCCCGCCCCGTCTGCCATGACAGAGAGAAGCCGTCTATAAAAGTCCATGGCAAGTCTCACCCACTCTTTGGTAGCACCCCCCCTTCCCTCCCTTCTCGGGTGTGCACCTGTGGGCTCACACACCGGGACAGTCCAGGCTAACTGACCTTGTGATCTGATCCTCAGGGCCTTTCCTCCCTCTCTCTGCTATTTTTGTTTGTTTGTTTTGGAGACAGAGCTTCACTCTGTAGCCCAGGTTGGCCTAGAGCTTTGTGTATACCCCAGGCTAGCTTCAAACTTGAGACCAAGCCTCCTTCCCAGACTCCCCAAATACTAGGCTTGTGGGCATGAGCCACTACACCCAGATGTCCTTGGAGCATATGTATGTCATTATTCAATGTTGTGGGGGGGGGCCGACGGGACACAGGTACACGTGTGTGTGTGTGTGTGTGTGTGTGTGTGTGTGTGTGTGTGTGTAAGTGCATAGCCTGTAGGCAGCTCAACAGGTTGGAGAGTATCCTTTCCAGGTGTCTCAGTTGGTCTAAACCTCTCCCAGGCAACTCAGCTGGTTTCTGCTGCTTCTTCCAGGCAGCTGTTCCGGTCTCAGAGCCTTCTTTGCAGCTTGGCTTCCCTTTCCTGAGAGGGATTGTTAGCTTTTACAGCTTACCCTGGCAGGGAGGGGTACCTGTGGAGGTTTTGGGTGTCATTCCATGGAACTGTCTACCTTGGTTTTGAGACAAGAGCTCTCCCTGGGATCTAGGGCTGCTGATTGGTCTAGGCTGGCTGGCCAGTGAACCCCAGGGATCCTCTTACCTCTCTGGGCTGTTCTCATGTGTTCTGGGGAGGCTCATGTGCTTAACACTTTACTGACTAAACTGTTTCTCGAACTTCGAGGCAGAGTCTTGTTTAGAGCCCGAGCTGGACTTGAATTCACGATCCTCTTGCCGTAGGCTCCCACATGCTAATGTGGGAACTGCCATGCCTGACCCCTCTCAGCACAGCTCACTGTCTACTTCTCAGTGAGTGGCTACCTGAAGGGAAGCCTTCCAGAAACCATATCACCTATGGAAAGGTGTCCTGCCCCACAGTCCCTATGGAAAGGTGTCCTGCCCCACAGTCCCTATGGAAAGGCCCCTGCCCCACAGTCCCTATGGAAAGGTATCCTGTCCCACAGTCCCTATGGAAAGGTGTCCTGTCCCACAGTCCCCTATGGAAAGGCCCCTGCCCCACAGTCCCCTATGGAAAGGTGTCCTGCCCCACAGTCCCTATGGAAAGGCCCCTGTCCCACAGTCCCTATGGAAAGGTCCCTATGGAAAGGTGTCCTGTCCTGTGCCCCACAGTCCCCTATGGAAAGGCCCCTGCCCCACAGTGCCCCACCCTATGGAAAGGCCCCTGCTCCACAGTCCCCAGCTCCTCCTCTAAAGGCTCTCACAGCAGGCAGAGCCAGAATGATCTCCACAGGCTTAGCAGCTTTCCCGAGAAGCCTGCATATCCAGGAGGCAGGAGACCAGGTGTCAGCACAGGCAGGGAGACCCAGCGCTGTAGCCGGATCTGCCTCTCCACAGGCTAAATAGGACTTTGGCTTTAAGTCCCCTGCTGTCTCACCTGCAAAGTGGAGAAGATAGGAGCCTCTGTCTTCCATGTCCATCATGGAGAAGCCAGGTCTCTGTGCGGACAGGCTGGACCAAGAGTTGATTCACCTTCTAGGTGTGACCTGGCTGTTGCCCGTCCCTCAGTCTTCCTCAGCCTCCGCGTGATTCCTGGGCACCTCTGCCTACCACAGCACGTGGGTGGCAGCTCTCTACCTTGTCTTTCCAACTAGCCCATGAGTGCCCAGGGAGGCAGGACAGACTTCTTGCCTAACCTGGGTCTTGACTCCCACACTTGGTTCAGAGACATTTTAGGAAACTTTCATGTTTTACCAAACACAGCGTCACAGCCTGTGCTCCCGACACAGCTGAGGCTGAGGCAGGACATCGTGAGTTGGAGGTCAGTGTGGACTGCATAGCGAGTTCCAGGCCAGCCTGGGCTACACAGGTCCTGTCTCTAAGAGAAGAAGGAAGTAGGAAGAGAAGACAGAGAGGGAAAGAAAGGAACGGAGACACTTGTTGCATCAACAAATGCTTGAACACACAAATATCCAAGTCAGAAATACCACAACCGCACAACTTAACGTTCTCACACCCCCGTCAGTCACAGGCGTGACATAATGACCGACCCTTTCGAAGTTATGTCTCACCAGATCTTGCCAGCACTCTTTGAAGATACACTCTGCTAGTGAATTAATCTACCCATCCATTTACGATGTATTCAGACGGCCGTTTACGATTTGGTAAAGCACTTCGGATTTGCCGGCTCCTCTGCCAAATGCTAACTCTGCAACATGAAATTCTCTGTGTTTTCAGGGACTTCTTGAAGGGGGTGTGTGGCGGCACCCACACTGTAATCCCAGTGAACACTTGTGAGGCAAGGAGTTCATGAGTTCGAGGCCAGCCTGGGCTACATAGCAGCATAGCAAGACTCTTTAAAAAAAAAGGTGGAGGGGGAGGTTTGCTGGGTGTGGTGGTGCACGCCTTTAATCCCAGCACTGGGGAGGCAGAAGCTGTCAGATCTCTGTGAGCTAGGCAGGTTCCAGGCCAGCTGGAGATGTATAGTGAGATCCTGTCTCAAAATCAAAGCAAGAGGTGGATAGATGGCTCTGGAGGTAGAGGGAAGCTTGCGTTCAACCCCCAGGCTCTACATGGTGGAATGAGAGAAGCAGTTCCTGGAGGTTTTATCTGCGCTCCGCGTCCTCTGTCAAGTGTGCGTGCACACACACGGGCACACGCAGAATACATAATAAAATTTAAAGCCACTGCAACAACAGAAAGCTCAACAAGGGTAGGCACCGGTGTGCCCGGGAACACCGGGTCTTGGAGGCAGGAGTGATCACTGGGAGCAGCCAGTGCTCAGTAGAGCCTGAGTCCCAGGCACCTGTCCCCACGGTTTGTGGATTTGTGGCTGCTGATGGGGAGACAGGAGGAGAGCCCCTCTACTCAAGGGGGCTCTACATGCTGGGGTTCATCCTACATGAGGCCCAGACCACTCCGCAGGGATGCTCACTCTGTCCTCTCTCCCTCTAGGTTCTCGGCTGGACCGGGTTGGTGGCCTGAATGTATTAGCTTTGCTGCGTCTGCCCAAGAGGTAAGAGCCGTGGCTTGTGGCTTGTGTATCTCTATGCTCTGGGTTCCTCGCTCTCCTGGGTCCTTGTCCCTGCTCCCCCTGCCCCACCCCGAGGTGGGGGTGGGGTGGCCACCATTCCCTACGCTGTCTCTGCCCCCCCAGAGGTTACGTTCGTTCCCTTTTACCATTTCCATTTCCTTGGTACAGTCTGTGGCGTCCTGGCCAAACAAATGTTTCTGGTTGTTGGTAACTGTAGGGAGTGGTGGCTCAGTTTACCTCTCTGGGGCTAGTGCATATGGTTACAAGGGATTTGAGAAAGCTGACGGTATCATGCTGTTCTCTATAAATGGGAACGGTGGAGGGGGCGTTGGGGAGGTGGCTGGCAAGATGGCTCAGTGGGTGAGGGTGCTTACCACCAAGCCTGACAACCTGAGTTCAATCTCTGGATCCTGCACGTTGTTGTCTGACCTCCACACACAAAACCTTATCAGGTACACCCCAAATAAATAAATAAATAGATCTTGAACATTTTTAAATGAAGATAACAAACCCCGCTCACTTTAAGCTTTATTCCCACCCCACCCCGCTTTGGTTTTTCGAGACAGCGTTTCTATGTGGTAACTCTGGCTGTCCCGGAACTCACTCTGTAGACCAGGCTGGCCTTGACCTCACAGAGATCCATACCTGCCTCTGCCCCCCCGAGTGCTGGGATTAAAGGCGTGCGCCACCACCACTTGGCTTTGAGCCCTATCTTGAGGACAGGAAAAGGTAGAGGAAAGACAGGTTGGTTGTGCCATATCGCAGGTGTGGCTTAGTTTCTCGATCTCCATCAAAGGAGAGGATTCCCAACCCGCCCCCTACTCCCCTGCCACAGTTAGGGGTGGAGATGAAAGAATCTACCAGACACAGCTGGAAGCACCTGCCCCCACCCTGCCCCCACCAACAAATCAGGATTCTCTGAGCCCAGGAGGATTCCAGAATGGAGCCAGGACTCCCCGGGGGTTCAGTGCTGTGGGACCCATTTGCCCTGCTGGCTCTACTTGGCTAGACGCCCCCCTCATCCCTTCTCCTGGCAGTGTGGTCTGTGAAGTGGGACCCCTCCCCCCTTAAGCAGCCACCCCAATTTTAACTAGAGCATATGAACCCACAGGCCTCAAGGTCACCCTCATAGGCCAGCAATCCCTTGCTGATGCTGAATCACAGGTGCCCTTTAGGAAGCTGAGGAAAGCTGCTGGCCATGTTTGCCATTCACCGTCTGTGGCAGGGACTGTAGCGGGCTGGACAGCGGGGAGGAGCAGCTTCACGTCGCGTACAGAACAGGCGTTGCTAGGTTCTCTGAGGTAGCGTGAGGAACAGAAGGACTGGGATCGCAGCTCCTTCAGCGTGCTCTGCTCTGCATGCACCAAGCCCTGGGTTCCATCCTCAGCGCTGCATGAAATAGTCACGGCGTGTTGGGCGGTGGTGGTGGTGGCACACGCCTTTGATCCCAGTACTCGGGAGGCAGAGGCAGGAGGATCTCTGTGAGTTCAAGGCCAGAGTTACAACAGAGAAGTCCTGTCTTGAAAAAAAGCAACAACAAAAAACCAAAAGTCACGGCTGCTATCCCAGCACCTCAGAAGTGCAAGGTCGCCCTTGGGGTTACATAGTGAGTTTGGTGCCAGCTTGGGCTACATGAGACCCTGCCTCAAAGAGAAAAATGAAAGGAAGGAAGGAAGGAAGGAAGGAAGGAAGGAAGGAAGGAAGGAAGGAAGGAAGGAAGGAAGTCTTTATGGGATATCTCACAGTTTTTTAGATGCTGACAATTAATGCAAAATTTAAAAAAAAAATCTCCGTGTGCTCCAAACCACTTTTCAGGCCCATAAATGTGTAGTTTTATAATAGTCAGAGACTGGCACTTAGGAAAACACATACCTGCATGAACCCAAGTCCAGTGACTCAGGGGTACTCACCCCCCCGCCCCCTCCCGCCCGCGAAGTTCATCCCTGAGCTCTTGTTTTAGCTGGTACCTGTGTGGGTACCTTAGTTACAAAGTCCTTCTTCTCTCTCTCTCTCTCTCTCTCTCTCTGTCTTCCTCTTCCCTCAACATGGTCTAGCTCTCTAGCCCAGGCTCAAACTCTGAATTCCCCTGCCTCAGTAGTCAGGTTTCTGACGACTAAAATAACGGGCCTGAGCCACCATGCCCGGCTTCCCATGATGCTCCTGATGTTGAAGGGAGACTCCACAGGCTGCCCAGTGAGTTTGGGGTTAGAGGCCGCTTTGAGGTCCACCTAGGAGCTGGGTTAAAGTAAACAGGGTGCTTTAATGAGGTTTCATTCAAAGTCCATCAAGTATCCAAGGTTATGGACATGTGTGAGACAGAGTTAGAAACTGGTGTTTATCAAGGGCTGCCCGTGTGCCAAGGCCTGTCCCGAGTATTGCTTTTAATCTTGTAAAGTGAGCGTTTGTCACCTGTTACGAAAAAAGGAAATCGAGCCGGGCGATGGTGGCGTGCACGCCTTTAATCCCAGCACTCGGGAGGCAGAGGCAGGCGGATCTGTGAGTTCGAGGCCAGCCTGGTCTACAGAGTGAGTTCCAGGACAGCCAGGGCTACACAGAGAAACCCTGTCTTGAAGAAAAAAAAGAAAGAAAGAAACTGTGACCCAGAGAAGAGTGGCAGCTCACCTAAAGCCACTCAGCTTCTCAATGGCGGAGGCAGACTTTGAACTCGTAACTGCCTAAATAAATGTAAAGCTCTCCTTCCTCCACCTCGCTGAATCCCACCACAGTGTTGGGAACCTTGCGGGGGTCCGTGCTCTGGGAGTGAATTCCATCTGGGACAGCAGAGTCTGATTAAAACAACGTCGATGCTTAACTTACACGGAAGGGCGTGGCTAACGCCAGGGCTATTTGTGGGTTCACGGGGACGGTCCCACAGTAGAGACCAAAGGACCTGAGTGACCTCCCACCCCCATTCCCAGGGAGACAGCTCCTAAGGAGGCCACACAGCTACAGCAAAGCACCCACCCCTTCTCAAGGTACCTGTCTACCTGGAAGGCAGGTGGCTCCCCAAGGGCCTCCTCAGTGATCCCCATGAGTGAGACCCACCCCCCAGGGTCTACCTCAGCTGCCCTAGCTGAGACATGGCTCCCTCTGGCCCCCTCCAGTTCTTTCTTGGGCTCCCTCCCTTCTATCTAAGGGATTCTGCCCTGGGCAGTCCCACCTCCACCTCTCCCCCCACCCCCTGCCGCCTCTGTCCTGCTTGGCACTTGGCTCCCCAGAATCTTCACAGGGAGGAGCTCCCCTACATGTTTGCAGTTGGTTCCTGGCACAACATAAACACTCAGAAAGTGTTTGTCGAATGAACAAATAAATGAGCAAGCACACACAAGCAAATCCATATCCATCCGTTTATTCCTGCCACACCCGCCCCCGCCCCTGGGCATTCTCACATTACTGGGCCCGGAGGAGAGCTGAGAATCAGCAGAACACCTGAGACCTCAGAGGGGTCCCCAGGCGGGGAGAGAATCAGGCACAAGTGTCGTCAACTTGAGTCTGGGGCTGCAAGGTGTTGTTGGGTCAGTGGAGAGAGGAGGTTACATGACCCACCCGGGCCCTCTGGACATCTTTGGGAGAGAGTTCTTGAAGGGCTAGAAGGGCTGGACTATCTCTAACTGTAACTCTAGGGGGAGGGAGGTGGTAACGGTGACAGGTTTCTCCGCTTTGGGGCCTGTGAATGCTGGTCTGGCCTTAGAGTGCCCGTGTGGTCCTCTGGGCCTGGTGCCCTCTGGATGCCAAGGCAGGAGCGGGGCTGGGTTACCATCCCCCTTCTGCGCCATGCACAGAGGTGTGCGGCGGCCAGCTATGGAGGTGACACAGGGTCACAGAAGTGATGAGCGCAGCCTCAGGGTCGTGCCCCAGACTCCTGTACTCCCTGTGCAGGAGCCTTGCGTTGCTGTCTGACAGGTGGCTTGCAAGAACCTCTGGCTCAGTGAGTCAGAGTCCTCAGTGCCCCCGCCCCCACCCCCTGTGTTGGGGATGTCCGTCGCAGGGGAAGGTGGGATAGCAGTGGGTGTAGGCAAGACCGCAAACCAGCAAGAGAGGGGATAATTTTTCTAGATCCCCGGGTCCGATCAGCCTCCTTCCGAGTTGCATCTGCAGACACGGGTGGGGGGCGGGGCGGGGTGGGGTCTTGACTTTAGCACTAGGGTGTGTGTGCTGTTACCCTTGTGGCTTGGGGCCCGGCCAGAGACAGCGCTTCAGTGGTGGAATAGCTCTCTTGGTTTGGGGGATGGGACAGCGCCTTAGCTGGCAGTGTACCAGACGCACTGTGTGCCCAGGCAGTGGTCCTTACCCGATGCGAAGTCCAGATTTGAGTGGGGGGGGGGTGTTCCAGGAGGTACTGAGCAATAGCTCCATGCCTTTGTCTGCGTCTCCAGGCAGGGTGGTCGGAAACAGCTGTCATTTGGGAGTGTCTCTCACCCGCAGGGTGGGGCTTACAGATGTGGGGGAGGTGAAAAGCAGACCGCTGCCTCACCTCTTCAAGCAGGCTGGGACCAGCGAGTCCCTGGAATCCTGGACAGTCCCGCAGCAAATGAAGGCAGGCACCCCAAACCACAACAGAAGCAGGCCTCACGGTAACCCCGGGAGCTTTGTGCATGGCCTGTTGGGAATCCCACTGAGTGACAGGTCCCTAGGCTCACCAGCCCCACAGGTCTCCGCTCCTGGCTCCCATCAGGTGCTCTTCACTCTGCTCTCCGTCTGAAAGTCTGTCTGCCTCTTCACCCTCATGGCTTCCTCTTCCTCTGAATCTGAAGCCAGAGTCAGCCAGGTGGAGATGTGGAGCCTGGTGGGGGGAGAGGTCAGGGGTGACAAGGTCAGGGAGGAGGAAGAAAGGCACTGAGGATCAGGGGTGGCCTCCTGGCCCCCAGCTACTCCAGGACAGCTTTTTTGGGGGGATGGGGCAGGGGAGTGCACTTCTCTTGAGGCCCAGGGCAGACAGGAGGTTCAAATGGGATCACCATCTGACAGGAGAGAAATGGGGGGGCTCTTAGAAGAGCAGACAAAGAGAAGGGAGGGGGTGGACATGGGGCAGGGGGGCAGGAAAGCAGAATAGAGGTGGGTGGGTAGGGCAGGAAGTACACTGCGATAGGTGACAGGCCAAGGCCATGGGCACCTGGGAAGGAGGGCACAGCTTGAGGTGGGAGGGGCGTGCCTCATGCCAAGGCTTCGGCGTCCTGTCCTCACCGTGCCTGGCAGAGCGTGTGCCACGCGGTACATGGTGTGTGTGGGGCGACATTAGCTGGCTGGCGTGGTTGTAGGGAGGGTGCCCCGCTCCCAGCTGTCTTTGCTGATACCCACTCACTTTCCATCCTGCCCCCCTCCTCACTCTGGCTCTGGGGGAGCAGAGGACTATGGGGAGGGCTTGGTCACACCTGACTTCTGGCCTGGCGGGGGTCGGGGGGGGGGGGAGAAAGCTGAGTGTTGATGGCAGGGAGAGGAGTTTGAACTGGGCCTCTCCTCGTCTTAGTCCTCTGCCTTGGCTGACTCCGTCTCTGTGTCTCTCCAACTCTGTCGTGTGTCTGTCTCTCCCAGTCGCATCCTCGCTCTCTGCCTCTCCTAGCTGTTCCTGGCTGGGGCTCCTCAGTTCCTCATCTGTGTCCTCTCCCTGTACAGCTCACCCCTGGGTTTCCCCCTCTGTCCTCTCTCTCTCCATCTCTGCATCCCCCTGGTCTCTTCCTGTGTCTCTGTGATGTGGCTCTCTCTACTTGGCCTTCTGTGGCTTTTCCCTTCTGCCTCCTGGATCTGTGTTTCTGTCCATCCTGGTCTCCCGGTTCCTGCCTGTGCGTAGCTCTGGGTGTCCCTCTTTCTTTGACTCTGTCTGTCTTTTTCTTCATCCCTGTCTCTCCAGGTCTCTGGCTGACCATCCCTGCCTCTGTGTGTGTCTCCCTCCCCCTCTCTTCCCCCCCCTATTTTTTTTTTCTGTTCCTAACACCCACACCCGCATCCTACCTCAGGAGTAATTGCTTTTGTCTGGGTTGAACTGGACTTGTGGTGGGGGGAGGGTGGGGGGGAGCGGGTGGCGCTGGGGGGGGTTGGGAGGGACGGAGGTCGCTTGGTGGAGTTGAGGTGGTGTCCACCAAAGCAGAGGGTGCTGAGGAGCAGCTGATGTGCAACCTGCTCAAGGTGGGAGAAGAAAGGGAGGGAAGCCTGAGCCCATCCTGGCAGGGGTCTGGGGCCTCTGGCGGGGAGAGAAAGAAGCCAGACGGGCCCTTACACTCTATGCGGAGATGATGTATCGATAAACCTCACAAGCCGGTGTCTCAGTGGCATCCCTGCCCCCACTCAGACTCGGGGATGTGACCTCGACCTCCACCAGGCGTATTGAGTCACCATGACACACGCACACACAGGGACACACCCAGAGCCTCCGTCTCACCATGGGAACACACTTGGCCGTCGACACACAGGGTCACCTGGAGCAGGTAGACACACAAGAGAACCCACCGGAGTCTCCACGGCTCATGCTCAGCCTTCGGTACCCACAGAGAGGACACACGCGCAGGCTCTCGGGCACAGGGACACATAGACTCACTCTGAAACAACGCCCACACTCAGACACACTCCACCAGACACATGGACATGTCACCACATGCCAATTTGCCAGAGCACACGGGAACACGGGGCCAACCGCCCTTCCTAGGGGCGGAGGGGATCACCGTGGGATCCATCCATATCTCTCCGAGGACCATGGGGAGATACCGTGGACACATACACACCATCCCCACAACAAACCCCACAGACTCCCAGTCGCACACAGACATGACTCGGGCGGGGGTCAGGGCAATCGGGAGACAATTCTGGAACCCCCCCACCCCCCAAGCACAGCGTAAGGACCTGTGCACACCTTACATGGATGGCGGCTATTCAGGCTCCTTAGCCCTTTGGCTGGAAGCTCCTGTCTAACACCCTGAGAGAAACCGCCCCACACCAACACATTCAGCCCAGGCCCTGGGGTGAGGCCAAGGTAGTCTGAACCCACGGGGACCCATAGAGTGTGAAAGCAGAGGTCTTGTGGGTGGGCGGCAGGCTTGCCCAGGGTGCCTTACGCTTGTTCGAATCCATTCACCCTTTCACGTTCAGTACCCAGGCCTCCTGCCCCGTGTCCCACAGACCCAGGTCTCCACCATGTCCCTGCCCAGCCAGGGACCCCGCCCACCTCCCCCCAGGCTTCATCCCTCGCCTGCCTTCAGTACCTTCAATGGGCCCCAGCTCTCTGAGCCTGTTCTCAATGGACGCTCACTTTCTTCCTAAAGGACTGTCCCTCAGTTTACCCCAGCCACCTAACCTGCAAGTGTGATCCGTTCCCCCCACGCCCGTCTGATTCCCTGCCCACCTCCATACTCACCCCCTCTCCTGGCTCTCCAAGCTCTCAGCCTCCCTAAACTCTCGTGCAGTAGGGGAGTATGGGGTGGAGGCTGGCCCCTACGAGGTAGGGGTAAGGGGGTGCACGGGGTGGGGGGGACTGGGTGCGGCTCCGGGAGAGAAAAGGAAGGCAAGCAAGGGAGAGAGAGAGGCAGAGGCAGGCAGGCAGCCAGCCGGCTTTATACCCCTGCCGTATTGATCTACCATGTCACAGCCTGGTCGGTCGATAGCCAGCGAGAAAGAAGGAGAGAGAAGGGAGGGGAGGTTTGGGGGAGGGCAGCCGGGACCCCTTAGTCCTGGGCACATCTGAGGCCTCCTGGGCAGGCTGTGGGAGCATATTTGAGCCCCCCCAAGTGCTTGGTCCCCCCCCACTTCCCTTTGGCTGCGGCCCTCTTTCTTCTCAAGAGCCCCCTCAGCCTTGGAAGGAGAATTTAAACACCCAGGGTTTGCACATTTCTTTTTGTTTCCCCAGTGGCTCTTTATCCCCACAGGCAGGGTGGCTGCCAGCCATGGCTCCTTTGGCAGCTGTAGTCAGGCTGGGCAGGTGGGAGGCCTCTAAGGCATGTCCCCTTCGGTTAGGGCAGACCAGACTGGGGGTCAGTCCGCCTTTGCTGTGTGACAGAGACAGGAGAGGACCAGCTCTGAAGGCCTCTTCTTAGATACTCGGGGTGGGGGTGGGGCAGGGGTGTGTCCTGCCCTTTCCAGACTTTATGGCAAGCCTGTGCCAGAGAGAGCATGCTGAAAGTGTCTGTGCTTTGGTCCCTCAACGTTCCCGGCTGGCCAGGAACACAGAGCTCTCAGCCTCCCCTTCCCTCTTCCCACAGCCTTCTATAACCTGTCCCCTCCGAGGGCCAGCCTGACCCGGAAGAGAAAGGGCTAGGTGGAGAATGGGGCTGATAATCCCTGAGGGCTACACCTGCACCCTACATTCTCCTTAGGATTCTGTTTCCCTTCTTTGGGCCTCAGTTTCCCCCTTATCCCCAACCAAACCCTGCCTCAGCTCCGAGATCCAGAGGGATTGATACAGATGGGAGGCAGGGCCACCAGGAGGGGAAAAAGCTAGGGCAGAGGGTGCCTGCTGCCCCTCCCTCAGCCAAGACCGTGGGTCCCAGGTGCTTCCCTGCCAGCCCGCAACTCCCCGGGGCTCCTGTTCTTTGTCTTCGAAGACCCTCCTCCCCTCCTAGCCTGGAGAGGTTGAGGAATCACCTTAGCCTTGACCCGAGGGGGCGGGCAGAGGAGGGGCAGGCAGCCCTCACCCTGCCTCCTGCCCATGGCCGAGTCCACAGCCCCTCTCTGGCTTCCCTCTGACTACCAGGAAGGCCCCCCCCCTCAGCGATGGTCTGCCATTCCCTTTGTTAGGAAGGGGGAGGGGAAAGAGATGAGCTGAGGGGACGCGGCCTGACCCTCGACCTCTCCCCCTCCCTCCTCCCATCTGAGTCCTCAGGGGCTCAGAGCCCCCTTGACGGACAGTTCTGACCATCAGCCAAATGGCTCCATGAGGAAAGCAAGGGGCCAGGTAGGGGGGAGGGGAAAGGGGTCTGTCCAGGGCCGTGAGCCCACCACAGTGTGGGTGCGGGGTACTCCTCTAAGTCAGAAGAAGTCTTTAGAGGGGTGGAGGAGGAGGTGGCACTGTGTGTGGGGCCAGGCTCTGGGGAGCTTGATCGAACCAGGGCTAGGGTTTGCCCCGTAGCTAGCAAGCCCTAGAAGCCAGTAGGTAGGGTCTGGCCTGGGCAGATGCCCCCCCACCCCACCCCCAGCCTGCAGCATTGGGAGTACAGTGAGTTTAAAAAAAAAAAATTAAAAGAAAAAAAAAAAACAGGAGCAGGAGAAGCTGGGGGAAAAATATATAAGAAAAAATATAATAAGAACTAAGCGGTGGCTGCAGGAGAGAGAAAGGGCAGGAGGAGGGGAGGGGGGTGTAGGGGGGAGGGCGGCTGGGGCCCTGGTCGCTGCGGAGGCCGGCCGCCGGCCTCTGTGCTGAGCCCTCCGCGTCCCCCCTGCCGGCCCCCTCCAGCCCCGATCGATCCAGTTTCTTGGCAATAAAGCATTTTTATTGTCAGCTGCCCTGAATGGCAAATGTGAGCCTGGTCCTGCTTCCCCCCCCCAACCCCACAACCGGCTTCTTCACCACCCCTCCCCCAGCCTGCCTTCACCCCCTCCGCTACTATCCCCTCACCAAAGAATCAGCATCATCCATCACGAAGACCCTCTCCTCGTCCTCATCCGTGTCATAGGGGGTCCCTCACGCACGCACATGCACTCAACAGTATGCCAAACCTTCAACCCCCACCTTGGGCTTAACTGCCCTCCCTAACCCCAAACCCATTGGGGAGCAGAAAGTGGTAAGTGTCCTTAGCAGCAGAGCAGGAGGGTGTGGGTACTGGCAACAGATGAGGGCCACAGCGAGGGAGGTACTGGCCTCAAGGAGCAGGGACAATAACAGGTGGGTGTCGGCCAGTGGCTTGGGCACCTGAGGGGGCGGGGACCCCACTTCCGGGCCCTTCCCACACCTCTGAGGTCCTGCCTCTGCCCCTGCTACACTGAACTAGGCCTCTTCTTCTGGGAAGCAGGTGGGCAAAGAGAGAAAAGACAGGGCTGGAAGTTGGCACGGCTCCCTGCATGACGCGTGTCTGCGTCAGCTCTGTCCTGGACCAGGGGTAACACCACGCACCCCAAAGGACTGCTGGTGTGGGGGGCAGGAGGCGAGCGCCGGCAAGCCGTGTACAAAAGGTCCCAGCCCCGTGTCAAGTGGGTGGCATGCTCTCTCCCTCCCTCGCTCTTTCCTCTCTTTGTCTCTTCCCTGTCTCTGGCCCTCTAGCCTTCTGCTTGGCTCTGACTCTTTCCTTTATTGCAGCTCCTTCTCCAGGGATTTAAAGAACTCACACACCCCTCTGTTCTAGCTTCTGACCCCCCAATTCTTTTCTTCTTTGCTCTGTCTTCGTGTCCCTGCCTCACCCCCGCCCCCTCCTCAGCCCCCTTCCCACAAGCAGAAAGATAAACGGAGACCCGAAGCTTTGGAACTTCAGCAGGAGGAGAGGATGGGTCATAGTCTCCCCAAAACCCTCTTCTCTTATTCTCCGAGGACTCAGAGACGCCAGCAGAGGGACAGCCAGAGTCTCTCTGTCTGCCACAGGCAAGCAGTGTGGTTTTCCTCTGACCCTTGGTCCCTCCTCTCTGACTATCCCCCCCCCCCCCCCGCAACAAAAGATGGTGTCCATGGCTCCCACCATGCCTTGAAGGCTGGGTTCTTTTAGTTCACAGGAGAGGTGGCTCTGACCGAAACGGTCATCCCATGACCGCCTTTGGAGGCCTCATGATGACATCTCAAGGGTGCAGGCCTGTGTGTTTACCTCTTTGTGACAAGGGCAGGGAGCTTGGGGCAGCAGGGCTGATGTGGCTGGAGATTTTTTCCTCTTGTCTGGGATGACGGGGGCCTGATAGGGTCATGCTAAGGAATGACTGTCTCACAAAAATAAAGCACTAGTAATGAAACGGTTATGTATTTGGCTACTATGTATAAACCCCTGAGTTTGATCTCCAGCAATGCACCATCACCTGGGAGGTGGAAGCAGGAGAATCAGAAGTTCAACCTTCTCCTTGATTACAAATAAGAGTTCAAGGCCAGTATGGGCTACACGAGACCCTATCTCTCTCTCTCTCTCTCTCTCTCTCTCTCTCTCACACACACACACACACACACACACACACACACACACGAACGTGTATATACACATACAAAATGAAGGACCCCACACTCCACACCCATCCTTCCTGGGGCGGGGCCGTGACATCAGAGCGAAAGCTCAGGAGCCTTCTGTGGAGTGGCGGGGTAAGGAAGTGGGCAGACTGGCCAAAGGAAGGTGATCTAGACTGGAGCAGGGGTGGGGTAGGGTGGGGGACTCGGGAGGTGTGCGAGGCTCTAGGGACCCGTGTTTTGGGGTCGAACTGAAGGCAGGGTGGCAGCGAGGGTGCTTGGAAGAAGGGACAGTTCCGGGCTGCTCTCCAAGCTGCCCTCTTCGCCCAAGTCTCACCACCCTCACCCCAGCCCTCAGAGGTCTTCGTTAGAGCAGTGCACCACCTCTCCGACCTCGAGGAGCCTTGTGATGGAGAGGCCCCTCCGACTCTGTGGATGGAGTCCACGGTACGAAAAGGACCATGGAGAAGCCAAGCGTGGTCTCGGTCGCACACCTGTTATCCCGGCACGTAGGAGGCAGAGGCAAGAGGGTCAGGGGTTCAAGGTCATTCTTGGCTACATATTGAATTCTAGGCCAACCTGGGCTAACGAGACAACTCCCTCAAACAACAGCAAAGCTGTGCACGGACACTCACGCGTACCTCGGCACAGATGGTTTAGGCCTCTGATAGACCCTAGAAAAAAAGTGTCTCTTTAAGTTGTCTGGCTGGCTTCGACTCCTGCAACCCTCCTGCTTCAGCTCCCAGGCAGCTGGGATCACAGGGGTGAACACCTTGCAGAGCTGTGTCACACGGTTCTCTGTTGTTGTTTTGTGTTTCTGAGGCCCTGAACTCAGCGTGGAGAGAGGCTGAGGCCATCTTGAACTTCTGATCTTCCTCCCTCAGGCTCCCGAGGGCAATGATGACGGTGTGTTCACCTGCATGCCCACCCCGGTTCCGACCAACCTTCAGATCAGACAGTCCCCGTCAGTAAAGGGCCTGCCTAGGAGGGGAGACAAAGACGCCCTCAGGCCTAGGGAAGGCTGGGGTGTGAACACGGTTTCCAGGGATGGGAAGACAGTGGTAGGATTGGTGCAGGAATGTGGATTCTGGGAGAGGCCGGGAGTCTAGGAAAGAAGGGCCATCCAAGGGGAGAGGAATAGAGGGGTGAAGATAGGGAAGGCTCCCAAGGCGACCATTTTTCTACTTCCCTGTGCTGCTGAGATGGCTCAGTGGGTAAAGGCACGTGCTGCCCATTCCTGTCACCCTAAGCTTGATGTCTGTAACCTACATGGTGGGAAGCCATAACCGGCCCCTGTGGGTTGTCCTCTGACTCCTGTACCCCTGTGCGCATGCGTTCAAGTGCACACACACGTTCAAGCGCACCCACAATTATAAAAAGATTTGGGGGTCCTCTTCCATCTGGGTCCAGATGACCCCCCTTTCAGAGGTCCTCCCCACTGGTGTCATCCCTTGCGTGTGCCCCCCCCCCATGCGGATTATTGGCAGTCCTCACCGCTGCTCAAAGGCAGCTCTGAGCAACTCCCCACATGCCTCCTGACGCCTGCTGTCCTCTGTGGAGGCGCTGGCACCATCCTGTCTCCCAGGTGGTAACGCTGAGGCTCTCAGAAAGCAAGTGGCTTGACAGAGGGTCAGAGAGCGCTACAGCCCACAGCTGCCGAGACCCACTGACTGGCTGACCACGCAGAAATCTGCCAAGAGCCCGAGGGGTAGCCGACTCATGACATTCGGACGCCCTGGCTCTGCCACGAACGGTGCCTCAGTTTCCTCCTCTGGGTCAGAATCACTGCCACATGAGATTCTTTCCTCCACCTCCATCCACCGCCATTAGAGGCCAGGTTGGCACTCCCATCAGCTGCCTTGGGTAGGATGTCAAGGTCATCACCCCTGTCAGTTTCTTTGGCAAACAGATGCACAGTGTGTTGCAGGCCCTGGGGTGTCCGGGCGAGCAGAGGACACAGGTCAGCGAGTATCGTCACAGTTCTCATCTGAATATTGAGTGGTGGGGGTCTCACCAACGTTGATTTTTTTTTAAAATATGGGCTGGGGGTGTAGCTGAGTTGGTTGTGTGTTTTCTGAGCATGTACTAAGCTCTGGGTCTGACCCCCAGCACCGCCTACGACTAAGAGGGCGGGTCACGCCTGCGGTCCCAGCACTGAGGTGGAGCGAAGAGAATTTGATGTTCAGGATATGGGGAGTCCCAGGCCAGCCTGGCTATAGTGATCCCATCAGATGTAAATATATACATACACAAGCCAGGTTTGGTGGCATGGATCTGCAATGCCGGCACTCAGGAGGCTGAGGCAGGACGGATCTCAAGTTCAAGGTCGTCTGGGCTACACAGACAGTGACACAGTGATGATCTCTATAGATTCACAGAGGGAGGAGGAGGGGAAACAGAGGCGGTATCATAGGCAGAAGCCTGAGTGGAGGGTCTGGGAGAGAGCTTCAAGGAGAAAAGCGCTTGCTCACACGCCTGATGGGCTGTGTTCAATCCCTGGGGCCCATGTAAAAAAGGTCAGACGCGGGCCTGGCAAGAGGGCCGAGGTGAAGGTGTCTGCCATCCCGGGACCAGCATGGTGGAAGGTCAGGGAAATCGAGAAGTGACTCCTGCAGATTGTCCTCTGACCAGCACATTCACACTGTGGCACATACTGAGGCGCTCTCTGTGTCTCTCTGTGTCTCTCTGTGTCTCTGTCTCTTTCCCTCTCTGTCTCTCTCTGTCTCTCTCTGTCTCTCTCTCTGTGTCTCTGTCTCTCTCTCTCTCTTCGTCCTCTCTCCTCCCTCCCTGTCTCTCTCCCTCCCTCCCTCCCTTCCTCCTTTCCTCTCTCTTTCTCTCTCGCTCTCTCTCCGGAGTCTGAGGCAACGCGGTGAGACCCTACCTCTAAAGAAAACAGAGGTCCATGGGTGAGAGGGAACATCGGTTTGGGCTGCAGGAAGCAACGGTCAGCTTACATGGAGCATGTTTTCAGGGATTTAGGGAGGCGGAGGCAAAGTGGCAGAAGTCGCCAGAACCCCCGTCACAAGGTGGAGAGTGGCCTTTAGAGAGAGTCATTGTTTTTTCTTTTGACTTTCTTGGGGGGGGATTTTTTTAAGCAAGGTCTCCTGTAACCCAGGCTACCCTTGAACCCACTATGCAGCCAAGGATAACCTTGAAGTCTCTACCTGCTGAGTTAGAATGAGTCTTGAAACTGGCTCCGGTGGGCAGCCTTCCCGTCGGTACCTTGGACAGCAACCGCGGCCCCTCAGTCGGGCGAACCGACTCAGAAAGTTCCTCTCTGGCCAGTGACATGGGAGCGCGTGGGAAATGGAGAGCTCCCCCAAATGTGATGTCTCTCCACAGGCGCGCACACACGTGGGGGAAGGTGTCAAAGGCTCATGGCAGCCAAAAGACCCGGCCATGTGTGCGCACTCCCGCTGGAGTAGCTACAGTCCTCACGAACGATCACCTCTTTGCTGTTCTCAGCTCTCACTTTCTATATTAGCAATCTGTTCGACCTGGGCTAATCCAACGCCTGGGATCAAGTGCCCCCCCCCACCTTGGTCCTCCAATCAGCGGGGTGATCTATGCGCTCCACCATGGTAAATTATTCTATTTTGGTTTTGTTCTACATTTTAATTTTAATTAAAAAATAAATTTAAAACTTTTAGTCTTTTTGAAACAAGGTCTCACTCACTACCAGCCCTGGCTGGTCCGGAACTCACTTTGTATGTAGACCAGGCTAGCCTCAAAATTACAGAGATCCACCTGCTTCTGCCTGGCTCTCCAGCGCTGAGATTAAAGGTGTGCGTCACTGTGCCTGGTGTTCCTTTTTGGTTCTTGTTCGTTTGTTGGTTTTTTGAGACAAGGTCTCATTGTGTAGCTATGGCTGTCCTGGAACTCGCTATGTAGACCAGGCTGGCCTCGAACGCACAGAGATCTGTCTGAGTCTGCTTCCCTCACACTGGGATTAAAGGATTGTATCACCATGCCGGCTTCCTTAAAAAAACAAACAAAAAAGACAGGATAGCATGTAGCCGAGGCTAGCCTTCGATGTACTATACAGCTGAGGATGACCTTGAACTACTGGCGGTACTCAGCTCTGAAATATGCCATCTTTTTCACGACTACATAGGATTCCTATGAATATACTATATTTTCTTAGTCACTGTGCTGTTGGTGACATCAACACGATTTCTGAATTTTTTTAAATCTCAAATTATTTTGAATTTCAGCTTCTCTTCGAGACAAGGTCTTACTTATTATGTAGCCCAGGCTGGCCTCAGTTTTAGTCTCTTCCTGCCTGTACCTTCAACGTGCTGGTGTTATAGGTGTGTGCCAGCACACCCCACCCTAAATCTCAAACCTCAATATCAGGGCTCGAGGGAGGGCTCGGTTGTTAAGAGCATTTGCTCTGAAACCTTCAGGGGCTGAGTTCAGATCCCAGGACCCACATAACAAGCTGGCTGTGGTCTGGCACAGGCCTGTAACCTCAGCATTGTGGAGGGCAGAGATGGGGTGATCGCTGGATCTATCTAGCTTCCAGCAAGCTTCAGGTTCAGAGAGAGACACTGGCTCAAAAGAATAAGGTGAGGGGGGCGGTAGAGGAGGACACGTGACATGCTCTGGCCTCCACACACATACTCAAAAAAACACCTTTATGTTATAAGCCCTTTTTGGCTTCGGCACGGTGGGGATTTCTCTGCTGAGAGTGCTGAAGTTCCTGTCAGCCCATGTTAGTGCTCCCAGTTCCCAGAAGAGCGGGAGACTCTGAGAAGGAAATCACTGGCTCTTGGGTTTACAGCAGATGCGTAGAGGAACCCACTTGCCAGCCCTCATCTGTATGACCCTCCCAATCAGTCACCATGTGCTTCTGCATGGATGTCTGCAGTCTGTAGGGCAGGTGTCCCCATTCAGCACACAGGCCCGAGAGTCCCGGCTCTATGTGAGTCCAGTACAGGGCCCAGACTGGACGTTAATGAGCCAAGGTCAGCCACGTCCCCAAGATGCTCAGTCTCCAGGGGACAGCCGGGAAAGTGGCTCCGGCTGGTGCAAATTACACCGGATCTCTGAGTGTTCCCCGGAGCTGTGTGAAGACTGAGGTCTTTACTATCTTTTTTTCCCTTTCAGAAAAAGTCCCTTGTGCAGCCAGGTGGGCCCAGAACTCAAAATCCTCCTGCCTCCCCGGGGAGTGGTGGCACACGCCTTTAATCCCAGCACTCAGGAAGCAGAGGCAGAGGCAGGCAGATCTCTGTGAGTTCAAGGCCAGCCTGGTCTACAGAGTGAGTTCCGGGACAGTCAAGGGCTACATAGTGAGCCCCTGTCTCAAAAAAACAAACAAAAATTTGGGTCCGGGGAGGCTTCTATAGAGAGGAGATTTGAGCTATAGGTAAAGTCTATGTAGCTGACCACGCAGGGAGGAGGAGCAGGGTACTTAGGCACGCCCCACCCAACCCCGCGCCCTGTGTGAGTGTGAGACAAGGCACAGGAGGTCACAAAACTGACATCAAGGCATCATTCCCACCTTCTTTGTCCTCTGCTGCTGTGCCATGTGCACCAGGCTAGCTCACTGTCCAGCCTCTCTCTCCTATCTCACGGTCCGAGTGCTGGGATTATAGACCTGCACTATAGACCTTGGCTGTGTGGGGGGCTGTGTGGGAGTGGGGCTCAGGCCCTCACACTCGACCCTTCGAATCATCTCCCAGGCCCCTACATTCTTTTAAAGACAACTATTAATTTTTAAAGTTTTAGGTGTGTGTGTGTGTTTCCCGCACGTGTATGTATGTGTGTCTGAGGAGACCAGGAGAGGACATCAGATCTTCTGGAACTGGAATCACGGGCAGTTGTGAGCCACCATCTGGGCGCGGGGAATCGAACCTGGGTCCTCTGCAAGAGCAACAAGTGCTCTTAACCACCGGAAGGAGCCATCTTTCCAGCCCCCCGCCCCTCGATGGCTATTCTTGAATAGAGGGTGCAACGGAGCTCTGAGGACAAATGACTCCCGAGGTTGGCAGGTGCCATACTTGTTTGGAGAGCCAGCCTCGGGATGAGGGAGCCGAAGGCATTTATCCGTTCCACCCTGGGATCCAGGCACCCACTGTGTGCCTGGCATTGTGAACACTCCAGGAGTCCCACGGCGAGCAGGACGAATGGTGAGACCTGCTTCCAGGGGGCTTGCATTTGAGAACGGGAGAGGGGCAGTAGACTGACTAAACGGCGATCTGATTCTAAGATGCCGTGAAGGAAACACAAAGTCAGAGCGTGGCAACGGGAGGAGGTGCCCTCGGAGCTGAGCCCCGGGGACGCGGACACTGGGAAGAGGCAGGCGGTATTCGAGGGGCTGCACCAGGTCAAAGGCCCTACTGTGGGACCGAACTTGGCTTTTTCCGGTGTGACTGGAGTATGACGCCTGTGTGGGAAGAAGGCAGGTCCTGCAGGTCCCGCAGGGCCCTGGAGACCGAGGCAAGGCGGCTGGGCTTGTCTGCGGGAACTGTGGGGGAGTCCCTGGAAGACTCTGGAGGGCGCGGAGGAGCATCCTGGCCCTGGTCCGGGGAAATACATTTCAGCCTTTGGACAGCTCCCCGTGCAGAGGAGACCTGGGAAGGGGTGTTGGGGGGGCGCTCTGAGCCCACGAAGTTGGCATTTGGTGTTGTGAACTCTGTGCTGGAGCGGAGCAGGGGGCGCCGGTGGGCTGTTGGGTGTCTGGGTGCCGTGGAGTTGCTGGGGTCCCTGGGATGAGAGTGAGGCTTCTCCCAGGGAGGGCCTGGGGCTGGGCGTCTGCTCCCTGGGAGACTGGGAAAGGTTGGGGTGCCAAGGACTCTTTCCGGGAGACATCCAGGGTGGGAGGGGCATGTGCAGGCAGACAAGAGACAGGGTGTGGGGGGCGTGGTCGGTGAGACTCTGGGACTTTGCTCCATGACTGTCCGTAGCTCCCTCCGGATGAAAATGGGAATTGTACGAAAGGGAGCCCATGATTCTGTATGTGGAAAAGTTACAAAGAAGGGGTTCTGAGCGTGGTCCTGTCAGTAAAGTGCTTGCCTTAGGAGCAAGGGTATGAGTCTGAGCTCCAGAATCCACATGTTGCAATCCTCAGTCCCTGAGGAATCTCTTGACTCAATTTAAACGTAGGGCTGACTGCCTATAATCTTAGCACTCAGGAGGCTGAGTCAGGAGGATCAAAAGTTCAAGACTAGCCTGGGCTACAAGGTGAGACCCTCTCTCCGAAGAAGAGGAGGGGGAAAGGGAAGGGAGTGGGGGAAGGAAGAAGATGGTGCATAAGTCTCCGCTGCTGTCACCACCCTCCATCTCTCGCAGGCTTGAACTCTCCTGTGCCTCTCGCTTACATGAACTTAGCTCCTTCTCCCTTCTTCATCTGCCAGGATGGGAAGATACTTCCATGCACCTGGCTTTGTTCTCGGCCTAATGCTTTGCTAAATATCGAGACACAAACTGTAAGCTAGGCGTGGTGGCGCGCGCCTCTGGTCCCAGCACTCGGGAGGCAGAAGCAGGTGGATCTCTGTGAGTTCAAAGCCAGCCTGGTCTACAGAGTGAAACCCTACTCCCCGCGCCCACCAGGAAAACATCAAAAACAAAACAAACAACAACAAGGGCTATGGGCTATAGGGGATCCCAGTGTTGTCAAGATTGCAGGGGGGTCTTTTCGGGTGACAGGAAGGATCTCAGAGTCTAACTGAGAAGCCTACCATAGAAGAAATGCTGAATCCTAACCCCTAAAACCCAGGAGCTCTAGGAAGCACACAGTAGAGAGAGCAAGCCAGGGTGAGGAGAGACTTGGGTTTGAATCCTCACTCCACCAATCACATGCTGTGTGACTCCGGGCAGCTGATGCTCCCTCTCTGAGCCCTAATTCCTCAGCGAGACGAGATAACAAACTCGAATCTTCAGATGGTTGTAAGAATTTAGGAATGAGGATTTGGCTCAAATAGCACAAAACAGGTAGGAACGCCACCCGCTGCCACAGAATCTTAAGTCGGTAGATAGTCCTTAGAGAATATGTCTGTTTGTTTGTTTGCTTGTTTATTGAGATGGGGGGGCGTCTCATGTAGCCCAGGCTACCGAACTTCCTGTGTAGACTTTTGAACTTCCGATCCTTCTGCCTTCACCTCCCGAGTGCTGGCATTACAGGTGCGTACCATCATGCCTAGCTTTGGGAGGCACTGGGGTCTGAGGCCAGGGTTTTGTACACTTTAGACGAGCACTCTGAACCGGGCAGGCCTAGCCCCGGAGCTTGAAAACGCAGTACCGACGGAAGCTCTCACCTAAGGGATGAAGAAATGTGTAAACCAGAGATATATTTAAGAGTCTGGGAGATGGCTCAGTGGTTAAGAGCAGCTGCTGCTCTCGCAGAGGGCCCGGGTTCAGTTCCCAGAACCTCCACGGTGGCTCACAACTCCAGTTCCAGGGGATCCGGTGCCCTCTTCTGGTCTCTGTAGGTCTCTGACCTCTGTGGACTCTAGGGACACCGACAGCCACGCATGCAAACGGAACACTCATACACATAAGAGAAAGTAAATCGTTAAAAAATTGTAAGTGCTAAGTTTGAGCCCAGAAGCCAAAGGAGTGGGCAAGATGGCGCGTCCAACAATCCAGAGCTGAGGCTGAGTGTGACTGGAAACTCTGGGGTCGCGAGACCGACTGCAATTCCCTGCACCCGTGACCTCTTCTGCCACCCTTAACGTTGTGTTTTCCTACTCGTTCAGGCCTCTAAGTCAGTCACCCTAACGTCCCAGAGGCTGCCCCTCGGCCTGGGCTCTGCCGAAACCAACATGTTTACTTTCAGAACGCGGGCTGGGCTGAAGACGGCTACTGTTGACGCTTAGGCCGAGTTCATCTTCCAGCTCGACTACCAGTCCCATGGCCTACGACTCCATCTCCCTATCTCCCATCAGGCTAGGGGTCTGAGGGCCTCTGTGAGCACCCACGTATCTAGGCCTGCAGATGAGAGCCTTGTCCGTGCGGAGAGACCTTCGGGGTCCCTGTGCGGACCACGGAGGAGGTTGAGGCTGGGTGACGAGGACTGCTAAGGATAGCAGGAGTCCAGAGAGAGACCGGGGAACTGAGCCGCGGGGACCGTCCCCAGGGGTCGCCGGGAGGAAGAGGCCACGGCGGGGGGCCCTGAGGGGTGAAGAATCTCACTCTGCTGTCCCCGGTGGGCTGGCTGCTCCCCCCCACGGCTCCCTGGCGGGCCCCCGGGGGACCTCACTCTAATAATGTATTTGATCGACTCGCCGGCCGCGTACAAGCGATTATTGTCTTGTCGGGAGTCAAACGTATCGATCCGGTGAGAAATATGAGCAGAGCAATGGGGCCCGCGTGTCAGTTACCGGCCCCGCTGGCCCTGGGGAGCCCCCTGCGTCTCCTTTAATTACCGCTCAGCCCTGAGCCCAGCCTGGCCTCCCCTGTGCCTCCTCCCCGCAGGCTCTCTGCACCTCGAGTGGCCCCCGCTGCTCCCCAATGCCTGTTCCCTACCTGCCTTAACAGCTGAGCCTCCAGGCCTCTTCTGCGGCAAGGAGGCCACTCCCCACGCCCTGTCTGCCCAGTTCGGTCTGCCAGTCCCCCACCCCTCCACTCCAGCCCCGTGTCGTGTGGCCCAAACTCTGCCCCTCTGTCCTTCACCCCATCCTTCAGAGATTCAGACTCAGCGTTCAGCGCGGAAGAGTCGGGATCTGCCCTTAGGGGACCATGGAGGCCTTCTCACCCAGGCCTCGCCTGCAGGCCCGTGAGGGCCTTGCGGAACGGTCCTTCTTTTCCTCGCTTGTCATCTGGGGCCCAGCCTGGTTGTGTATGCTTCTGACACGCGTGATGTTGAATTGGCGAAGGGTGGCACATGGTGGGAGGGGCACCAGCTGGGTTTCATCCCTCCACACGCCCTAAGGACCACCGCCACCCCGGTTCCCAACCCCTCACAGTATAAATCCTGAAGAAAAAGGAGCTTACTGGACAAATTAGGCTTCGAGAACCCACTCCCTTACTGCGCCCGACTTCTGCCGGGAAGACCCTCGTGTATAGAAATTCTGCAGCCAGCTGCTGCGTGGTCTGTGGACGTCCTCTGAAATGGCCTTTCCGATAATGGAATGTCGTAGTGTGCGGATGTCTAGAAACTCCCCTCCGTGTGCAGTGTAAGAGGGGGTCCGTTCCCGTCGGGCCTACCCGCCGGGTCTTGCGGTGTCCACGTGCACGGGGCTGGGGGGGCAAAGGGCATCCATATAGTTCTTTGTGTCCTTCGAGGCTGTTCGCCTGTGAGAGTGGGCACGTGTGTCCAGGCCTGGGCTGGCTATGCGAGTGTATGTGCCCTGTGCCCAGGGGGGGTCTGTGTGAGGGGGTAGAAGGAGCATGTGCGGTGGAAGGATCTGGGTCTGTCTGGAGGGAGGGTTGGTGTCAGGGGCCATCTGCAGAGATGTGTACTAGTGAATCTGTGTGTGCGCGTCGTGGGAGACGCTGGGAGTCCGGGAAGAAATACTTGAGCGCATGTGTGTGTGTGTATGTGTGCAGCAGGATGACTACAGGCGTCTGTGGCACCTGTGGTTTGGGGGATCCTCCACTTGGGGTGCAGAGTGCTCTGGCTGGCCTTAGAGGATAGGAGAGCTGCGATCCTCCGAAGCTGAGAGGAAGAAGAGGGCAGTCGGCCCGGGCGCGCCTTTGTCTGCGCCACCGTGCACCAGCGTCCTGCGCCTTTGTGTGACCCTCGCAGGTGTGCGCGCGGGGCGGGGGAGGACGCGGCCCGGGAGGGAGCGGAGGGCGGGCTCCCTCCTCCGCAGCCGGCCCCGCCCTCCGGGCCATTGGCTGGACGCGGCCGCCCCCTGGCGGGCATCGAGAGAAACGCAGGCCCGAGAGCGGACCCGCGCTCGGCTCCTCGGCCCCGGGGCCGCGTCTGCTCCCAGACAGACTTGGAGCCGTGCCTGGCCACGGCTTCGACCCTGCGCCCCGCGCAGCGTCTGCTCGTGGGCACTGGTTCCTCCCAGCCGTGGCCCGGGATGCCTCCCTTACCTGTGGCACAGGTTGCAGGCCTCGGTCGGGTCCACAGCATCCTGGTGTTTTTGACTTTAATGCATCCTGGCCCTGGGTCCTTGAGGAAGGAAGCCACTGCTCACTTCTCCGATCCTCGGCCTTTTCGCTTGGGAAACGGAGCAGCGAAGATCCTTGGCCTGTAGCTTGACACCTGCTAAGTGTGAGGTGCAGGGTCAGGCACCGAGAGAGCCCTCCCCCCAACAAACCCCAGAGAGTGCTTGCCATTGTCATTTTTTTGGCCTCGCCCGCTCGCTCTCAGCCTTGCAAACCCTGTTCTAGATGAGTTCACCCCCATTCCGGGGGGCAAGTGGACTGTATAGACACCACCTCGTGTGGCCCCCTGCAAGAGTCAATTCTTCCAGCCTCCTTGCTTTCCACCCCACTAGCCCCCCACCCCCTCCCACCCTCAAATACACTCATGATTTGGGGTCAACTGGGCGGCCGGGGTAGTTCTGTGGGCCAGGGTATTTTCCCTTCCGAAGGGGGCGGACCGGCCCTGTGGTTTCCTCTCGGGGTGACTTCCGGCAGGGAGGGCTGGCCCCCAGAGAGGGCGGGGAGATGACACAGTTGTTCCCCAGCCCTGGCGGGCGGGCAGCATGGTTCACTCCAGCATGGGGGCTCCAGGTAAGAGGCTGATACCGTCTCATGGGTCCGGGGTTGGGGGGTGGGGAGGGACAGACAGCACATTCGGACCCGTTCTGCGGGCCACCATTGCAGACCCTCCCTGCACCTGGGCCTCAACTGTCCTCTCTATCTTTGGGCCCTGTGCTTTAGGAACGCCCCTTTCTTACCCTCACCTGGGCCCCCCAACCTCAGCTCCTCTTAGCCGCTGTTCTCCATCAGGCAGTGGGAGCTTGCAGTCTGTCTCCCCACTGAGGGGACAGGAGAGAGCCGGTGGGCTGGGCAACTCGGGTGACCCTTTGCATGGGGCTGCAGAGGAGCTGAAAGGCCAAGCTCTTGCATTCGGTGTTGCCATTCTCCTGCGAGCAGGCGTGTGCAAGCTTGCATACGTGTGCGTGTGTGGGTGTAACGTTCCGAGTTCTGTGCTTATCGCTCTCGGGTTGCTTGCGTGTAAGCCAGTGTTGGAGGCTGCCGTGTGTGGCGTTCCGTGTGCGGCCTTAGCAATGATTTTAGCTCACTTCATTGATCTCAGTTGTCATTTCTTAGAGAAAGGCCTCCCTGACCTAATGCAAAACGCCACCGGTCACCTCCCTCCTCCTCCTCCTCCTCCTCCTCCTCCTCGTCTTGCTCCGACCTTCTTTGTAGCACATGCATGAAGTGTTTGTGAGTTACGGACATGCTAGCCTGGGCAAACACTGCAGGCATCGTTTTCCAGGTGACTCTGCCCGGACTCAGCACGCCTCGGCAGCGCGCCGGGAACTGTGAGGCGAGATGCATGACACTCAGGGATATGACGAGGGGCCGCTGCCTCACGACCGCTCTTCTTGTGACTCTACAGCTGTGGCCGAGTGTGTGCCGAGTTCCTGAGTGACCGTAGATGTGAGCCTTGGCATCCGTGTGTGGGGGCGTCGCTGAGCCCCTCTGACCTCTGTGTACCGGGCGGTTCTCTGCTGGCTGTTTGTGTTGGGAATACAATGGGGCTAGGCAGCTTCAGATCTGCTTTCCTGGAGCCCAGAGACAGGGCAAAGGCAGTCCTGTGGTAGTCAGGGCTGGGCTGGTGGAGTCCAGAAGATACGCCAGTTCGGCTATCGTGGTGGTGGAAGGAAGGGCATATATATATATATATATATATATATATATATATATATATATATATAAAACTATAAATAACATAGATATAAATATCATATAAATGATGGAGGTGAGAGGTAGGAGAGCTGCAGATGGACATGCACTCATTCACTGAGGTGACTGCGTGGGTGTCACGCGTGTACCCGTTCCATGTAGACACAGGGGCCAGACTGTCTACACACGTCCAGTGACTGCCTCACACTGACGTGTCAAGTGAGAACTGGATAAAACATTAGATCCTTTACTGGGGGTTTCTCGGGGTAAAAAAAAAAAATTAAAAAAAAGCGTTACCCAGGGGAGCTGTTACGGGTTTTCACCATGTAGCATTGACAAGAATCAATACGTTGTGAAGATGTGATTAATACATCGCGTGGCTTTGGGCAGATCACTCACCGCCTGGTCTGAGGCTCTGTGAAGTGTCTCAGGGGGCTGCGCGCCTGTCTCCCAGAATGACCCGACTCTGGACACGAGTGTCTGCGTATCCGATGTGTCTGTGCCTTTAAACGTGTGAGTGTGCATGCGTGTGCGTGTGCATGTGCCTGGGTGGGTTCTTTTGCACACCAACCTGTGGTATCTTTGGGTGTGTGTCTCCCTGTAGGTTGTGCAAATGTGAGTGTGGGCAAGCTTGTGTAGAGGTCAGAGGTCAACCTCAGGATGTCAGTCCTTGCCTCCTACCTGGTTTACGACAGCTTAGCTGACTGGCCAGCTTCGAGGGACTCTCCACCTCTCATCTTGCCGTGGAAGCACTGGGGTTGCAGACACACGCTACGGCACCTGGCTTTTTGAAAAATGGGGTTCTGGGGACTTGAACTCGGGTTCTTATGCTCGCACCCCGGGCGTTTTATTCAACAAGCCATTTCCCTAGCTCTTCTATCTACAAGCTTAAGAAAGGGCGGCTTTGGGGATAGGGTAGAGGTTTGAATTGTCAGGTGACAAAGATCAGGATATGGTAGTCAGGACCAAGCCCTGCAACCTGTACAATATGTCAGGTGTCCTAGGCCACCACATTCGCTCCAAACCGAGGCTGTGAAGGGTGATGATCCTGACATGCACTCCTCTCTGAGATCCGGACACACCCATGTTGGGGTGGGGAGGTTGGCCTGGCTGGCTGTAGTTTGCTGACCGTAGTGGTGGTGTGTACCGTCGATCTTGTTGTGTCTGCTATCCGAGTCTCCATCCCTCCCTCCTGACAGCACAGAAATGCTCAAGTCCCTTGAGGTTACCTGGGACAGCTGTAGGTTTGGGGAGGTGCAAGCTGCCATTTCTCCGGAGGCAGGGGGGCTGGGCCAGCTGGGCCCACAGAGGTTCCCGGTAGCACCCAACCCTGCCCGTGGGGGCTCCCAGGCTGTGGAGGCAGAGGACCCAGGGGACAGGCCAAGTGTGGCCAGGAGGGTGAGGGGCAGTCCTTGGGCTCTCTATATTTAGCCCCGTTTTCGGTAAGTGCTAACGAGAAGCTAGCCTAAGTCTGCTAAAAACTGGCTGGGGGAAACGCAGAGGAGAAGTGAAAGTTGGGGAGGGAGGGCCAGGGAGGGCAGAGGGGACCGAGGGTCCCAGCCTGGGCCATTTGGGGCAAGCAAGGGTGAACTCGGATCTCGTGCAGCCTGGAGGGGGTCTGGTCTGAGGGTGATGGGGTTTCAGGGACGAGGCAACTCCAAGAGAACCTGGTACTTTTCCCTGCCAGTTCTTGCAAAAACTCACACATGACCAAGGATGATAGGGAGGGGTGACCATGAATAGCTACTAGACTTTTCCATGTGAGCGAGGCCTCTGGAGGTGCCAGGGTTCTGGAGCACATTAAAATCCCCTGGAGGGACTTTTAAAATTATGAGTGCCCCGGGGTTGTTGTGGTTGTGGTTTGGTGGTAGAACACTTGGTGAGCCTGTACAAGGCCCTGGGTTCTAGCCCTAACAACACACACACACACACACACACACACACACGTACACACACACATGTACACACACACACACACACACACACACTTAAAAAGTATCTGGAAGCCCAGGTTGCCCTCTGTGCCACTGAACCCCATGTCTGGAGAACCAACGGCAGTGATCAGGGTCTCTGCCTGGACTGAGGCTGAGGCAGAGCCTTGGATGGCTGATGCCCTTGACGCCCAACCCAGGCATCGTTTGGCTTACGGTAAAAACGGAGTGCTAACTGTGTGTTGTTCATGCTTGTTTACCAGTGCTCGGCAGGCATATACAAGAGGAATGTTGAGTTCGAGGCCAGCCTGGTCTACATAGTGAGTTCCAAGACAGCCAGAGCCACATAGAGAGACCCTGTCTCACCCCCTATCCCCTCACCCACTCCCAACTCCCCAAAACAAACAAGAAAACCTACAACAAGGTACAAAGGCGGGCCAGGACTGGTGGCGTGGGCCGTAATCCCAGCTCCCTGAGAGGCTGGGGCAAGAGGAATGCGAGTTCCAGGCCAGTTAGTGAGACCCTGTCTGGAAATAAAAAGTGAAAATCAGGGCTGGGAATGTAGGTTGTTTGGCAGGGTACTCACCTAGCATGTCCTGGGTTTGAACCCCAACACCACATAACCCAGGCACAGTGGTGTGTGCATGTAACCCCAGCACTCCTGGAGACAGGGGGACCCAGAATCCAAGGTCATCCAGTCTTTGATACACCAGCCCTGTCTCCAAAAAAAAGGGAGGGGGGTGTCTGTGACTATAGCTCTGTGGTAAAGCTCTTGCCTACCATGGTAGAGGAAGTGAGTTGGTCAGTCAGTCAGCGGAGCCCCGTTTACCCTTCATGGGGGTAGCTCGACCCTTTCCTTGCCATGTGAGGAGTGGTGTGGAGCACTGGGTCATGGTATGAAATTTTAGAAGGACGGAGGCAAACAGAATGGCGATGTTTTCCCTCAGACTGCTCTCTGTCCCTGGCTACCATCCCCTCAAAGGGCGGGGGCGGGGTCACTTCCTAGGTGGACAGGGCTGTGATGGAGAGCATGGTGGGCGGAGCCCAGAGGAGAGAGACACTGACCACCTGGTAGGCCAGGGAGGGCTATGCAGAAGAGGTGACACTGAGCCAGGCCTCAAAGAGGGCAGGGTCTGGGTAAGGAGGAGCAGAGGAAAGGTCTGGAGGATGGAGCTCAGGGCCTGGGCTCACCACCAGCTATGATGACCCCAAGATCAAACCAGACCTACTTTGGAGAAGTTCCCAGGCTGATGAGCAGGGTCCATAGGCCCCAGCCTCTGGATGGTGGTGGGAGATGACGGGCAGAGGGAACTGGGGCACAGAAGATAGGGAAGACTCCTGTCTCTGAGCCGTCAGGCTGGTGGCTTCATAGCGGACATCCTGTACCAGGCCCTGAACGGGGAGGGCAGGTGGACAGAGTGGGAGACATGGTCCAGGCAGAGGGACCAGCATGCACCAAGGCCTCAGAGGGAGACTATCAGGAGGCAGCAGCAGGATGCGACAGGGACCAGGAAGGACCCACAGCAGACAGCCAGGACCGGCTTGTGATGAGTCAGAGCAGAAGTCCTAGTCTCTGAGAGAGGTACCTGGGCAAGATGCCACCGTCCCAGGACTCAGGTGCAGCAGGAGGCAGGAACCATGGGGGAGGGGCCGGGTTAGTTTGTTTGGACTGCGATAAGGAAGTACCACGGAGCAGGTGGCTAAAGCAACACTGGCACTGTTTTCCTGTGATCCTGGAGATCAGGGACCGGGGTTTGGTGAGGTCAGGGGGTCAGATCCACCGGGTCTGTGGCTCAGGGTCAGCTGTGTGGTCTTCCCTCCGTGTCTTTGTCCATCCTCTCCTCCTCTTCAGTCCTTCTTCTTCCCTACTTTTAAACTCTCAGCAATCCTCCTGCCTTAGCTTTCTTGGCGCTGGGTTGCAGGCCGAGTTCCTCTTCTTATAAGTGATGGCGATCGGGTTAGATTATGGCTTCATTTTAGCTTCTGTATTTCATTTAAGAGCCCTCTTTTCAAACCAGGTGTGGTGTGTACCTGATGTGGTCCCAGACCTGGGAGAAATGAGACAGGGGGATGGCGAGTTTGAGACCATCTGGGGCTACCCAGTGAGTTCATCCCTGTCTCAAAAAAAATTTTTTTTTTTTAAAAACTTGATTGGAGATGTAGCTCAGTGGATAGATGTTAGCCTAGCATGCATGGAGCCCACGGTTCAATCCTCAGCCCCTCGTAAGTTGAGCGGGTTGGTGTGGGAGATGGTAGAAGGAGAGAAATCAGAAGTGGAAAGTCAACATTGGCTGCGTATTGAGTTCAAAGTCAGCCTGGGTTACATGACACCCCGATGCAAGGAGAAAAAAGGTCAGGTTCAGCAAGACGGCTCAGGGGCAAGCCTGACCACCTGAGTTCAGTCCCCGGAACTCACACGGTGGAAGGAGAGAACCAGCTCCTGCAAGTTGTCCTCTGGCCCGAATTCACCTGCCGAGGCACACACATGTGTCCATGAACGTGTGCGTAACTAAATGTTGTGAAACGAAAAGTAGTTTTTAAGAAGAGTCTGTCTCCAAATGCAGTTGCCTTCAGAAGTACACCAGAACATGTGACTCCGTGGGGGGCACACACAGCAGAGGGCAGGGGTGTGTGTGTAACTTCTGGGGTGGCGCGGTCAGTGGCTGTCCTGTCTGTGGGGACAGAGGCGCTCGGCAAGTGGGAGTCACAGAACCTGCTGGGTGTGGCCCCTGCCAGGGAGTCCCCAGGCAGGGAGAGGTGTTCTCTGTGTTGATAAACAGCATGGAACTGGATGCATGGTGGGGTAAAAGAGAAGCTGAGGGCGGTGGCTGTACCGTGTGGGCCAGGCCAGGGGCCCTGGGTATTTCTAGAAATGAAGGAGAGAACTGGAAGGCTGCTGAGTCAGGCGTAGGAAGCGGTGATGGAGAGGGTGCTGTGTTTCACGGACGCTGCGCGGGGTGGGATTCTGGGTGCAGGGAGGGTTAGGAGCTGCCTGGAGAAGGGCTGAGGCCTGGGTGAGTTATAACTGGCGTTAGTCATCGCCTGGCTCCTGCTTCATCTTAATGTGGCTCTCATTGGCAGACACTCGGTGTCTGAGCGCAGGGTCTGAGCTCCTGGAGGGTCCTGAGCACCTATGTCCCTTCCTCACCCCTCCTCGGCCCTCCTCAACCCTCCCCAGCCCGCCTCACCCCTCCTCGGCCCTCCTCAACCCTCCCCAGCCCTCCCCAACCCTCCCCAACCCTCCCCAGCCCTCCTCACCCCTCCCCAGCTCGCTTCACCCCTCCTCGGCCCTCCCCAACCCTCCCCAGCCCTCCTCATCCCTCCCTAGTCCTCCTCACCCCTCCCCAGCCCGCCTCACCCCTCCTCAGCCCTCCCCAACACTCCCCATCCCTCTTCATCCCTCCCTAGTCCTCCTCACCCCTCCCCAACCCTCCTCACCCCTCCCCAGCCCTCCTCACCCCTCCCCAGCTCTCCCCAGCCTCTGCCTTTATAGAACACGCAGTGGCTTGTTTTTAGCTGGCAGTGTGTGTGCGTGCACGCGTGTGCGCACCTGTGCTCCAGGCGATGGTGCACATTCACATATGAGCCGTATGTACGGAGGCCAGAGTCAAACTTAGGTGTTACTTTTCAGGAGCGAGTCCACTTTATTTTTCACATTAATTTATTGTATGTGTGTCAGGGCGGGTGCGTGTGTGTGCACATATGCCTTCCGCACAGGGGAGGTAGGGGATAACTTGTGGGAGTCGGTCCGGCCCCCCCACCGTGTCGGGTCCGGGAACTGAACCCAAGCTCAGGCTTTAGTGGCAAGACCCTCCCCTGGGGCCTCTCGTCCGCACTTGGATATAGTTTTTGAGACAGGGTCTCCCACTGACCTAGGGCTTGTGGATTAGGCTGAGCTGGCAGCTGGCCAGCGCTCGGGTTTTCCTCTCTCTCCCTTCCCACGGGGCTGGAAAGAAAAAACCATAGCTGGCTTTGTATGCGGTGCCGAGGACCGAACTCAGCCTTCATGTCTGCAGAGTAAGCGTTTTACTGACCTAGTAGCCTCCATGATCACACCAAGTGCCATGCACACAAAAGGCAAGCACCGTCCCGCTGGGAGGCAAGCCCAGGCTAGACCCCTTGAGGCGCCAGCCCAGGCTAGACCTGTTGAGATGCCAGCCCAGGCTAGACCCATTGAGGCGCCAGCCCAGGCTAGACCCATTGAGATGCCAGCCCAGGCCATCCTTTCTGTGCTTTGTTGAAATAATGGTGTAATTCACCCATGCAATCCCAGAACCCCATAGGCTGAGGCAGGAGGATTGCTGTGAGCAGGAGGCCAGCCTGGGCTAGAGTGAGAAGCTGCTTCAAAAACAAACAAAAAAGGGACTAGGGATGTAGCTCAGTTGGTGGAGAGCTTGCCTAGCTTACACAGAGTCCCGGGTTCCATCCTTAGCACCATATAAACTGGGGGGTGGGGGCGGTGCACACTGCAACCCCAGGGCTTCAGACGTGGAGCCAGGTGGAGCAGAAGTTCAAGATCACACTAGCTACATAGAGAGCTGGAGGGCCAGGCTGGGCTATGTGAGACCCCGTCCAAAAATAAAATAGTAACACAGAGCTCCGATTTCAAACATAGGGCTTGGTGAGTTCTGACACAGAGCCTGCCATCTCTCCTCACCTGTGTGCCTTTGTTTGCCTGAGCCCCTAGGGCAATGGTCCTCAACCTTCCTGACCCTGTGACCCTTTAACACAGTTCCTCATGTTGTGCTGACCCCCCTAGACATACAATTACCTTTGTTGCTACTTCATAACTAAATTTGCTACTGTTCTGAATCGCAACGTAAATATCCGACGCGCAGACGGTCTTAGGTGACCCCCTGAGATGAAGCAGCACGCTACAATCTTTTACCCTCGATTTAGGGAAGGAGAAAGGGAAGATAGAACTCTTCGCCGCTTTTACAAGCAGCCTTGATACAGAAAGCGAGAAAGGTAGAAATCCTCACAGCCTCTTTCTAGACTGTCCTAAGCGCAAATCTCTCCAACCTTTGTTCTCGTAGGAATTATCACACTAACCAATGACAGTAACCCAGCCAACCAACCACCAGCCAACGCCCACCCCGACTCTCGGGCCTTCAGAGCTTTTATGCCCTAAGCCAAAAGTTCCCATAAACCCATGCGCACACAATCCCAAAGACAAGCTACAGGTGCCAGAAGGACTGCACCCAACCAAATTACAGCCACCTGCGTCCAGCATGCCAATCTCCACTCGTAAACAACTCTGCCACAGCTGGGAAGCTTGTCTTAACATAAAAATTCCAAGCATTCCTCTATGCTGTGGAAGGGTCATTTGACCCCCAAAGGGTTGTGACCCCAGGTTGAGAAGCATTATCCTAGAATGTCCTGAGCAGTCCTGCTTCTAGTTTTTGTGAGTTTTAAATTTTCATTTATATGTATTATCACTGGAGCGTGTGGTATGGTCTGTGTGGCGGTCAGAGGACAGCTTCCGGGCCAGTTTCCCTCTCACAGTGGGGTCCAGGTCCTGAACTCAGGTTGTCAGACTTTCATACAAGTCCTTTCAATTGGCTGAGCCATGGCTCCGGCTCCAGTGTGTCTGTCTGTTTTGAGACAGGCTCTCTCTTAGCCCACGCTAGCCTCAAACTTACTATGTAGCCGAAGATGACCTTCTGTTCCTGATCCTCATGCCTCGACCTCTCAGGCCCTGGGCACCGGCCTCTGTCACCAGACGAGTCTGCTGGGGATTCACAGCCGTGTGTCTGCATTTGTGACTGGAGACTCTCACTCGGCCCGAAAGACTCAGTAGTGTGTGAGAAGCAGGGGTTGTTCATTTCCGTTGATGTAGTTAGTGTGGGTTATTGTATAGATGTGCCACATCTTGGTTATCTGGCCCAGTGAGAAGCTTTTGAGTTTTTTCTTATTTGGAGCCGTGGTGCAAAGTCTCAACATTGGGGCCTCGGCCCAATTGGCAGGTTATTCTTTTCCCTTTGTGTGTGCATACGAGTGTGCATGTGTGTTTGTGCATGCGTGCCTATGTGTGTGTATGTATGCGTACGTGTATGTGTATGTGTGTGTGTGCATGTGTGCGTGTGGTATGCGTGTATGTGTGCATACGTGTGCGTGCATAGGGACCTGTGCACGTTAGGCAAGCGTCCTCAGAGTTTCCTCTGCTCGCCAGCCACCCAGAAGCGGAGGGACTGGGTCCCAGGGAGTGGCCATCTCCTCAGCTCTCCCTGCAGTGTTTGTATTATTTACACTCACACGGGCCACACTCGTACGATGCCAGACTCGGCTTTTGTCCTTTTAGTTGTGTGAACGAGGGTGGACGATATGTGCACACATGTGTCTGCTTTGGAGCCACTGGAGCTGGAGTTACAGGCAGCTGAGAGCTGCCAGGCTGGGTGCTGGGAACTGAGTACCAGTCCTCTCAAGAACGGTACTTGATCTTAGCCTCCCAGCCACCTCCTGCACCCCCCCAACCTCGCTTTTGAATTAGGGATCTAAAGCATGAGTGGGTGGTGTTTCACCACTGTTTTTCCATATGTAGAATTCTCTCTCCACACTTTCGCCTGCCTTCTGACTGGCTGAGGTGCAGGGCATGCTGGGAATGTTGGAGTTGGATCCCTTCTTTGCTAGGCAGGGATTTCAAGACTTTGACAGGGCTTTTGGGTCGTTGGGAGGGGTGTCGTGAGTAAGGCCTGAGGCCTTTGAGAGTCAAGTTCACATGAAGAACTTGGAACATCTGAGTATGATTGACGGCTCAGGGACCAGAGAGTGGGTGGGACTAAAACCCAGCTCTGTGCTGGCCCAGGCTCAGGCAGGGTAGGAGTTGGTACCGTGATGAGCACAGGCTTTGGCCTGCTGAAGGCCTGAGGGCTGTCAGCCCAGTCCGGTCCAGGTTAGAAGCACGGGTCCTGGATTCTGGGCGCCATCAGGATACTCACCGCTGCTGTTGTTATTCAGTGTGGGGTGACAGCCCTTGCAGCCTCAGCTTCCTCCATGTAAAATGGAGAATCGTAGTGCCAGTGGCTCCCGGGTGTGGGCCGCGTCCGCTTGGCTCTGTGCCGGGTCGATGGCGCTGTGAGGATGTCCGTCCCTCCGGTGCCTGGTTCACCTCCCTTGGGTTCTGGAAACTACGGAATGCGGATGGATTTGAGAGCGCGGTTGGGATGCAAGGCTTTGGGCGCCATAAAGTCTAGGATTGGTTTGAAGACCAGGGTCAGGATAGAGGTAGATGGCTCTGGGGCGAGACCGCCAGGCTTGTGACGTCATGCAGAACCGGAAGGCCGGTAGGAGTTACGTGGGGTACGGGGACAGGGAAAGTGTCGGATCCGAGGCTGGCTGAATCACACCCTGAGATCTGACAGCTCCCCGCTCGGGGTTCCTGCAGCACATCTCGCTCGCCCCGCTCAGAGTGGAAAACATGTCTCACTTGAAACCTGGTAGGGCAGCACCCGAGCCTCGGCCACCTGCCTGGGGAGGAGACCAGGGCTTGTACCGGCTCCTTTATGGAAACCCACCGGCCCCTCCCAGACAGCTGATGCCTTCTCGTGACCATATTCCACCTCCCACCCCGCCCCGGTGCCTCACGGCGACATCTCCTGGGCCACCTTTTGGAGGGGGTCCTCTCTTGTCCTTCCAAGGGAAGGCCAAGGCCCAGAGTTCTCTGAAAGAGCTCCACTGAGTGGCAGGGCTAGGAGCGGGGTTGGGAAAGATTCAGCGGACCCCAGAGCCCTCCTGTCTTTCTCTCCCTCCCTCCGTTCTCACTCTTCCTCTGTTCCCAGAAATAAGAATGTCTAAGCCCCTGGAGGCCGAGAAGCAAAGTCTGGACTCCCCGTCAGAGCACACAGGTGAGGCTGGACTGGGACAGGGAAGCAGAGAGATGGGGGTGGGAGTCGGGCAGTGTGCAGGAATGACTGGCAACATGCCCTCTCCCCTTCGTTACAGACACTGAAAGAAATGGACCAGACATTAACCATCAGGTCAGGATCACTCAGACGCTCTGGAGGACGGGAAGGGAGGGGCAGGGCAGGGGGTAGGGGAGGGGGGAGGGGTCCAGAACTTTTCATGATACCGTTCCCATCTCCTTGCCCCAATTCTCTCTTCACAGAACCCCCAGAATAAGGCTTCCCCATTCTCTGTGTCCCCGACTGGCCCCAGCACCAAGGTAAGCACCTATGGGGTGACCCAAGGAAGGGGGGGTACATGGGAATAAGGGTGTCTTCTGCATGTCTGCCGTGAACCCAGGCCCCGCAAGTCCCCGGTGACAAGGTTCCCCCTTCTCACCCTTGGGTTCCCGCCCCAGGCTTGTGACTCACCCAGTCTCCTTCCCCTTCCCTAGGGGGTGGGGGTGGCCAGGGAAATCCCCCCCAGAGCCCCAGGGCGATAACAACAGGAAGCCAAAGCTCCACCCCCATCCCGACTTCCCTGGCCAAAGGGGCCTGAAGCACCCTTGTACCCCATCACACACACACAAACACACTCACACACAGCCAACAGGGAGCAGGGTAAGAGATGTTGGCAGAGCCAGTAACGGCAGCCATGGGGATGAAGGAGAGGGTGATGGAGAGACTGTGCTATGTACCGAGGGACTTAGGGTGCTTCTGGGGCCCTTCTCCATCCAGCCTGATGGCAGTAAGGACCACAGAGAGAGAAGCAAGGGTGGGGGCGTGGCCAGAGCCCTGACCAGAGGAGGCTGAAGGATGAGGTGAGAGACTCACCCAGCCCTGCAGCTTTGCTCTGTGACCATGGGAAAGTCACTTCCCCTCTCTGGGCTTCTTAGTTTCCCCTTCTCTGGCCCTGGGGGAGGGGAGGGCAGTCAGACCAGAGATTGGATGGCCTCTGAGGTCCTCTCCGGTCCTCTCTGTGTCTGCTGTGTCCGCAGCTCGGGGAGGACCAAATGCTTGGTGAGCAGGTGTCTTTTGCACTTGGATCCAGGGCCCAGGTCAGAAGGGCCCCTGCTCTTGACCTTCTGACCTTGGGCTTGCTGTTCACCTCTGCCTCTGTGTCCTAACCATTCTTCTGCTCCCTCTGGGAGGCAGTGAAGGGTCCCCTCCCCTTCCCAGGCCTAGATCTCTCCTGCTTCACTCTCTTCTCTGGCCTTTGCCTCTCAACCTCTCTCTCCATCTCCCCGGCACCAGTGTTTCCCCACTCTAGCGATCCATGTGCCTCCACCCCTAACTTTTCTACACACCGCTGTGGATCATTATTTACATAATGATTTTGTTAAGTGGCTCAATTTTTAAAAAAAACAAAACAATATTTTATTATGGAAAATGTGATCCAAAAATAGGCAGAAGCGTGTAACAAAAATACCAACCCCCAGGAACCCATCAATCAGCCTCGACAATTACCAACTCAGGAACGGCTCAGTTTTTTCATAGCTTGAATAAATGGTTTTTAAATGGAAATTTCATGAATGGAAAACTAGAATCACTTACCATGGAAATAAATACAATGATTCTTAAATCCTACCCAGAATCCCTCATGTGCCGCAGGGCCTAATCCCAGGGCCTCTTCCCCCACTGGTTGGAAGGGAAGATTAGCCAGCATCGGTGAGACGTTTTATTATGTCACCATGGGTCAAATGTGGTGGTACAGGTACTCAATCCCAGCTCTTCAGGGGCCGAGGTGAGAGGCTAGCCTAGGCTGCAATAGTAAGTTCTAGGCTAGCCTGGGCAACTTAGTAAGACCCTGTCTCGAGACAAAGCAGTAGACCAGGGACATGGCACCATTGGTCAGGGTCTTGTCTAGCATGTATGACTACCCTGCGTTTGATCCCAGCACTCCGTCAGCCTGGCGTGGTAATACGTCCCCAGACCCTAGCACCAGGAGGTGGAGGCAGGAAGATCGGAAGTTCAAGGTAATCCTTGGCTACCTAGAGAACTTGAGGCCAGCCTGGCTGCCTGAGACCTGCTTCAGAAACAAAAGCTAAGCATGCCTTTAATTCCAGCCAGCACCTTGGAGGCAGAGGCAGGGAGAGTTCGAGGCCAACCTGGTCTACATAGCAAGTTCCAGGCTAGTCTGTCTCAAAACCAATAGATGTTTTCAGTGCTTTCTCAAACTCCATATTAAAATATAACATATATCAAAAACACACGTGGATCCTGAATATGTCACTCTGAAGTTTTCCAAAGTGAGCATGACCGCAGAATACCATTGGGTGTGGGGACACATGCTGGAAGCCCTAGCCCTAAGAGGCAAGAAGAGCGCCCTTGAGTCTGAGGCCAGCCTGAGCTACATAAAGTAGCAAAATCTTCTTTTTATTTTTTATTTTTTTTAACTAAGTAATTTAATGGGAAGTGGAACGAGATGGCTCTTCGGGTCAAGGCACTCGCCACCGAGCCTGAGTGACCTGAGAGCCATCCCTGGAACCCGTATGATGGAAGGAAGTAACTTCCGCACGTTGTCCTCTGACTTCCACGTGTGCCTTGTGGCTTGTGCACACCTACACACACAAATAAAATAAAATTAAAATTAAAAAAAATTTTTTTGTTTTTGTTTTTTCGAGACAGGGTTTCTCTGTTGTAACTCTGGCTGTCCTGGAACTCCCTCTGTAGACCAGGCTGGTCTCGAACTCACGGAGATCCTCCTGCCTCTGCCTCCCAAGTGATGACATTGAAGGTGTGTGCCACCACTGCCTGGCAAGTTTTTTCCAGACTTAAAAAAATGTGTCTGTTTGATATTATAATATAATTATTACATCATCTGTCCCTTCCCTTTCCTTCCTCCAAACCTTCCCATATCCCTCGCCCTGCTCTTTTTCAAATTCACTCTGCTTTTTCATTCATTGTTGTTACATACATATATAGAGATATATGTTCCTAAATACATGTGCGTCCCCAGCTGGCCTGGCGCTCACAGCAGTCGGCCTGCCTCTGCCTCCCTCCACAGTGCTTGGGCTGCAGGTATCTACCACCACGCCCAGCTCACAGTGGTGATTTGTTTTAAACACCCCGAGAACTTTCGTTTCACTAAAAATTTTAACCTTGTGCATATGAGAGTCTTGCAAGCATATTTGTCTGTAGGCCGTGTGCAGGTCTGCAAGCCTGGTGCCCACAGGGGCTAGGAGAGGGTGTCTGATTCCCCCAGAACGTGAATTGCTGATCAATGCTTGAGCTGTCATGTAGGTGCTGGGAACAAACCTTGATCCTCTGGAAGAGTAGCCTGTGCTATTAACCACTCAGCCATCTCTCCAGCCTCTTTAACAAAATCTTGTTACAATAGGGATGAATAAAAGCTGTAGCCCCCACCCCCCCCCTCTAGCCGGGCACACCTTTAATCCCAGCACTCAGGAAACAGAGATGGGTGGATCTCTGTGAGTTCCAGGCCAGCCTGGTCTACATAGTGAGTTCTAGGCTAGCCTGGTCTACATAGTGAGTTCCAGGCCAGCCTGGTCTATATAGTGAGTTCCAGGCCAGCCTGGTCTACATAGTGAGTTCTAGGCCAGCCTGGTCTACACAGTGAGTTCTAGGCCAGCCTGGTTTACATAGTGAGTTCTAGGCCAGCCTGGTCTACACAGTGAGTTCTAGGCCAGCCAGAGCTACATAGTGAGAACCTGTCTTAAAAAGCAACACAACGATACCCAAGAAAGAGCTGTACCCCAAGCCGAAGTGAATGAGGGGCATGAGGGAGTCCTAGAGACCGCCCCAGGTTCCTAGCATCAGCATTTCCCATTTTACAGATGGGGAAACTGACTCCCAGGAGGACAGAGGTGCTTTCCAAAGCTGGCCTCTCCCACAGGGAATTTGGCACATGGGCTGTCCGCCCTGACTGCTGAGAACACTCGGCAGCTGAACACAAGCTCAGAGAAGCGGTCAGAGGCCTGAAGCCACGGCCTGGCCGCTGCTCTGGCCCCAGCTCCTGTGCCAGCCCAGGGCTGCCACGGCTACACACATACCCTCTCTTTGGTTCACAGGTGGGCATTCTCTCTGGCCTCCACTTAACATTCTGGGGTCCCGGACCCTGCCTCTCTCCTCCCCAGATCAAGGCTGAAGACCCCAGTGGTGACTCAGCCCCAGCAGCACCCCCGCCCCCCCAGCCGGCTCAGCCTCATCTGCCCCAGGCCCAGCTCATGTTGACGGGCAGCCAGCTAGCTGGGGTAAGTATTCGATGGAGTGCCCCGTGGGAGGCGTGAACCTCCATCCTTCAATGGCCTTGCAGGTGACGCGTCTCACCGAGGCCACAGGTACTCACCGCCGCCTCTTCTCCTCTGTCCTGTAAAAGATGTGCCTCCTAACCGTTTGACTCAGATACTAACCCCTCGCTGCCTTCTCTGCCCCTGCTCCCCGGCTCCGCTCTCCGCCTGCTCGGCCTGCAGCTCACAGCGCTGATGCCCGCGCAGCAGCAGCTCCTCCTCCAGCAAGCCCAGGCCCAGCTGCTGGCCGCTGCCGTCCAGCAGTCCAGCGCCGCCGTCGCCAACGCTGCTGCCGCCGCAGCCGCTGCCTCCTCCGCCTCCTCCGCCTCCTCCTCCTCCGCCTCCGCCTCCTCCGCCTCGCAGCCGCCAGCCTCCTCTGGGGGAGGTGACCTGCCACCATCACAGCCTGCCAGCCAGCCCCCAGGGACCCCACAGCTCACCTTGTCCCAACCCATCCAGCTCACAGCGCAGGTAAGGGCACCCTACTCCCTGCTGCGAGACACCTGCAGGACAGAGGGTTGTGCACGGGTCCACAGGGGCCCTTCTGACACCAACCACGTGCCAGGTAGTCCTGTGACTGTGCAAAGCCTTGGGAGAGTGTGCCTAACCATCTTACAGATGGTTAAAGCAAGGCTCACCAGGGTGTCCCATAATCCCTGAGTCCTCTTCGTGGTGGATTGAGCTGCGCACTCTCTGTGCCTCTTCTGAAAGCTCAGAATAGCGTCATCTTCAACTTGTAATGAGGAAGCTGGAACTCGTCACCCTCATTTCCTTAAGTGGTACCTGTGGGGGCATAAAACGAAAAAGGCCAGGAGTCAGAATTGGTGTTCCAGGCCTGGGAGTGTAGCTCAGTTTGTAGAGTGCTTGCTTAACACGCACAAAGCCCTGGGTTCAAATCCCAGCGCCTCGTATTCCTAGCGTGGTGGCACACACCTGTAAACCCCAGCTCAGACGGTAAAGTCTGGGCAGACATGAGACTGTCTCAGAAAACAGAACTGTATAAAAATACCAATAAACGACACCCACCCACCCCCGGAATTAGTGACCCCTTGGCTCACCCAACAAGACGAGATCTTCCAGTATAGAGGTCCACCCGTGAACTGAGTTGAAAACATGTTTTATCCTCCCAATGCTGGCATTGGCGCATTTACCCCAAAATTGTGAATTAGCGGCTATGTTTGCTTCCTGGCGTTGCTATTACAAGCGGACTTCAACCGAATGATTAAAAACAACAAACAAACAAAAAACAGAAATAGAATTTCATGTGTTGGAGATCGCAACCCCAGCACCCAGGAGCCCGGGGCAGGAGGATCTCTATGAATTTGAAGTTAGCTTGAGCTCCCTAGCAAAACCCTGTCCAACAAAGTAAACAACCGAGTGAAAACAGCCAACCAACACAGCCCCGAAATGGCGGCACTGCCAAAGTCGGCAGAGCCATGCTCTGTCTGAAGGCTCAGGAAAAACACCTCTTGTGTATAGTGTCTGGTGATGTCAGCAGTCCTTAGCATTCCAAGGTGGGGAATACCACTCCAAATTCTGCTTGTATTGCTGCATGGACTTCTCCTGCTTCCCTGTATATGTCTGTGTCCAGACTTCTCATTCTTATTAGGACACTGGTCATGGTGTTAGCGCTTACCTCATGAGCCTATTTTAACTTCGTTATATCTGCAAAGACCCTATTTTAAAATAAGTACTTTAGCCTATCTTTTGGGGCTGGGGTGCAATTGTACTCAACAGTGTCCAATATGTTCTCCACACAGGTAGCAAGTGATAGTTGAAAAACCGTGAGGCTTGGCTTCAAATTTAAAAAGTGAAAAGACTGACGATGGTAGTTCCGTTGGGGCTGGGGGAGTGGCTCAGTGGTAGAGCCCCTGCCTAGAATCCCCCAGTGAGGGGCTGGGGGCGTGGCTCAGTGGTAGAGCCCCTGCCTAGAATCCCCCAGTGAGGGGCTGGGGGCGTGGCTCAGTGGTAGAGCCCCTGCCTAGAATCCCCCAGTAAGGGGCTGGGGGCGTGGCTCAGTGGTAGGGTGCTTGCCTAGTATGCATGCAAGAGGACTAGGTTAAATCCCCAGTAAAGGAAAAACCAAACCAAAATATAACGAAAACCACCCAACACGCAAACAAACAAAGAATGCCAGTCGTAGCAGAGAAGCCAGGTTGCCTCTCAGATGGGCTCCTCCTGTGCCCCCCACCCCTGTGCGTCTTGTTCCTACAAGCATTTGAGTTCGACATATTCTGAGGTGGTGAAAGTCTTGGGAAATCCTATCGCGAAGAAACCCTTTTAACTTCTCTCATGCCATCTTCCATCTCCCCCCACAGTCCTGGGGGAACTACCTATGAAGAGGAACTGTCCAGCCCTTTGGGGCTGTCCTCACAGGGAGTTCACCCGTCTGGGGAGACCCACCTCATCACCCCTTTAGGACTTTCCTGAACCCTGAGCTGGGCCTGGTTCTGCAGAGACACAGCCACCACTCTGCTCCATGATGGCTCTCCCCAGCATAGCCCCCCGTGCCCAGGCTCACCCCGTGGCAATAACTGGCTGTTGCATTTGTACGGGGCACCGCACCAATAATGACCTCTAAGGACAAGCATCCTTCCCTCAGACAGACAGAACTCTGGAGAGTCCCAGTGACAAAGCGGCACGCCTCGGGTCCCACTGTGAGTAGGGTTGGCAGAGCTGGCCTGGGAGCTCGACTCTAACCACATGGCCTGCCTGTCATGGCTGTGGCTTCAGCCATCCTTCACAGCGACATGGTTCCCAGTTCCCTCCCCCCAGGGCTAGCAGAGGCTCCTGCGTCAGGGACACACACAGCACAGGCTCTTGGGGCCCCTCACAAAGCCCCTCAGGCAGGGCTTTGCTCTCGTTTTCCTCTCTCTCCAGAGCCACTCTCTTCCTTTACCTGGACAGATCCTCGCCATCGGTCACACCTAACCTGAATCCCCACATCCGGGTAGTCCATGTGGACTTCCCTCTCCCGGTTGTGCCTGACTGTGCCTTGGGAACTACCTCTCAACACAGAGAGGAGGAAAGAGGTGTGGTAGGTGACCTGGTGCAGGGCCTGGCCATCCCATCATGCCATGGGTCAGGACCACCAGTCAGGTGATCCTCAGCCACCTGCTGTCCCAGTGCGCCCTGATGGCTAGATCTCCTTGCGTCTCCTTGCAAGCCCTTTTCTCTTGCTCCTTTCCCTCCTAGCTGCCTGCTTCTGGATCTTTCCTCAGTAGATGCAAAGCTGCATACAAGTTCTAGGAAGTTATTCGTGTGGGCCCAGCTGCCCTGTGGCCTCATTGGCTCAGAGTGGTTGGCGCTGTACCTTCCGTGTACTGGGCACCACACAGGGGTCAGGTGCAGTGCCTCCTACCCTGACTTGCCCACCGCCCCACTTCTGGGCTGGAGTTCCTTCTCCTCTCCTGCTTCCACTTTGCCTGCTCAGCCCTGCCCGTGCAGTCAGATCACTAACATCTGCAGGGCTCTTGTGTGTTGGACCCTGCTAGAATCTGGGGACTTAGAATGACTCAGTCATCTTTGCCTCCTAGGGGGCTCCTTGGCTTGTAGTGAAACAGGAATATCAATGAGTAACTGAAATGTGTTATACTTGAAAATACTAAGAAGTCAAATCCAAAGCAGTCTTAGGGCTGTGGGTATATATATAGGGAGGGGGGGAGCCCCTGCCTAGAATCCCCCAGTGAGGGGCTGGGGCGTGGCTCAGTGGTAGAGACCCTGCCTAGAATCCCCCAGTGAGGGGCTGGGGGCAGTGGCTCAGAGTAGAGCCCCTGCCTAGAATCCCCCAGTGAGGGGCTGGGGGCGTGGCTCAGTGGAAGAGCACTAGAGAGCTTGCCTGATTTATCTGAGGCCCTGGGTTCAAACCCCAGTACCACAAAACAAGCAAAAAAGTTTAGAGACCCCCCCCTCCATCACTTTAAAATGATATTACAATATAAAATAAAAAGGAAAAGTCCCCCTGCTAGTTAAACTGTTTGGCTGGATGCTTCCCTGCAGTTTCTAAGCTGCACCTAGGAAAGGGGATTGTATTATATACAGTGGGATAATCGGCCTGTCCGGTGCTTGGTGGTAGGGTGCGTTCTACTGAGGGAGCTGGGTGGAGGCTCATCAGATCAATGAGGGACATTTTGTTGTTACAGTTTTTCAATCAAGGGAAGGAAAGGCATCTCTTCAGGGGAGTGTTTCAGAACGCCTGGGGTAGGGGGTTGGCACTGACTGAAAACTTAACGTCGAGCGTGGAAACATCATTTTGTACCTGTAGAGAGAGTGGGAAAGGAACGCGAAAAGGATGCTTAACAGAGTCTCCTAGGCTGAGAGGGTCCAATCGTGATGCCTCCCCACTGGATCTGCTAGGAATTTGGAACCAGGACGTGTCTAGGGTGTGCGGGAGCCTGGAAGGCTTTTGGGAGGTGATGGCGGAAGTTCCCAGGCTGGAGGAAAGGCTTGCAGACAGTGGGAAGAGCAAGCAGGACATAAGAAAGTGGACTGTCTCAGAAGCGGGGCCAGGATGTTTGTGGGACGGGAGGGGCTGTGTGTGTGTGTTGGTGGGGGGGGCGGGAGGAACGGAGGAGAAGCTTGACTGGGCCCCGTCCAGGCCAAAGCCGAACTCCAGGCAGCCGAAGGACAACAGGAATGTTTGGCTCTGATCATTTAGAAGGTCTGTTGTGGGGTATTGGCCTGGCTCCAGGGACGTCTCCTTAATGTCATTTTGGGGCGAGCAAAACGACAGCAGCACCTGCCGGCTCTTGAAAGCAATGTATCCGCGGTTCTGGTTTGAATCTGTGCCTGAGCCCTTGAGAAGACAGAGACAGAATCCCTCTAACTCTGGGACCCGAGCATGGCTACGACAGGTCCCCAGATAGAAGAGCTGAGCCCTATTGTTTTAAAAGGGGATTGGTGGTACCAGACCTGGCGGTGTGGGGCCTGGCACGCAGACAGAGCTGTGGAGTTCCGGACTGGATCGTCCTGCCCAGTGATTCCTCGGTCAGGATGTGCAGGAACTTGGGATTTTAGTAAAAGGTGACAAGGGGTAGAATATTTTGAATGCAAGTTTTTCTCCCTGTTGTATGAGTCTCCGTTGTTTGTTCTGTGACCCAGCCAGGATTTCCTGGGCTGCGTGGAGGGGGGCCTCACTGGCTACTGCTCCTCTGTTGCCTTTATTTTTTTTCTTTCCTCCCCCCCCAAAAAAAAACCCTTTTTTAAGATTTTTCTTACGTATACCTGAGTGCACTTATGTGAATATGTGCCGTGGGTGGGGAGCGGAGGCAGGGGGTGGGGGCCGTTGGAGGCCAGATGTCCTGAAGCTGAAGGAAGGTATAGGCAGCTGTGGGGCACCCGATGTGCTGGGTACCGAACCTGGGTCCCTTGAAAGAGCAGCACTCTCACCTGCTGAGCCCTCTCTCCAGCCACCTCCCCTCTCCTTTTGAAACTGAGTCTCCCATATGGTAGCTCAAGGTAACCTTGAACTCTTCCTTCTCCGCCTCCTCCGCCTCCCCAGTTGTGGGATCACAGGTGTAACCACCACGACTCTCACCTCCTGCTCCCCACCTCAGAACTCGTACAGTGACCGGGATCGTCACTTCCATTCCAATGGCATTCACATAGACCCTTGTCTACGGCATGCCTACTGGTGGCCGCTGCCCTACTGGACTGTGTGCCCTAGCGGGGTACACAGACTGCAAACACACAGACCATCAACAAGAGGGTCAGGAGGTAAGGGTGATGTGTGAGAGGAAACCAGGCCTCGTGGGAAAGGGAGGGGCCCCGTCTAATGGGTGGTTAGGAAAGATTTCACTGAGAAAATGGCCTTTGAGAGCAGAGTGAGTCAGTCTTGAAAGAAGTGTGGTGGTGGGGAGGGGCGGGGAGAGGGGAGAGCAAGACACAGGCAGAGGCAGAGCAGCTTGGCTCCTGCTTGCAAGGTTCTGAGGGAAGCTGTGTGGCCAGAAAGCATCGGGCAAGGATGGCTCCTAAGGGCTGAGGGGGAGAGCCGGGCACAGTGTCCTGTACACCCGTGATCCCGGCGCTTGGGAGGTAGAGGCGGGAAGGTCAGGAGCTTAGGCTAGCCTCAGCTACTCGAGACACTGTCTCAAAACAAACAAAAACCCTCCAGGCCGGGGGGACATAGCTTGGTCCATAAAGTACTGGCTGAGAAATCGTGGGACACTCGGGTGGATCCCAGCACCCTCGAGGAGTCCTTGCCTGTGACCCTAGCTCTGGGGAGAAAGAACAGGATGCCGGGGCTTGTGACCCGCAGCCTAGGTGAACCGTTGAGTTTCTGGTTCAGCAAGAGACGCTGTCTCAAAAAATGAAGTGGAGAGTAAATGAGGAGAGCATTCATCGTCGACCTCCCTCTGGTCCCCACGAGATGCGCATGCGTGTGTACGGGCACGCACATGCACACATGTACGACGAAAGTGTTTTAGCTGGAGGTGCGGCCAGTTGGTAGGAGTGCTTCTTACCCTAGGTCCTGGGCACCAGGGACACACTGCATAAACCCAGGGCGGGGACACTCCCATAATCTCAGAACTCCTGAGGCGGAGGCAGGAGGATCAGAAGAGTTCAAGACCACCCTTGGCTCCATAGTGAGTCATGGCAGCCTGGAATGGAGCCCAGGGCTTGCCACATGCTAGGCAGGGGGTCTGCCGGAGAGCCAGGCACCAACTCTTCTGAGGGGTGTTAAACAGTGAACCGTCATGATTGGATTGGCCCTTTGTGGCTTCTTGTGTTGGCTGGGGGAAGGGGGGGAGGCCACAGATCCTGGAGGCTGAATCAGAGAGGAGTCACAGGGAGTAGGCACACATGGGGGGGAGGGGGGCTGGCTTGCACAGGAGGGTGAAGGGTGCGGACCATGGTGCGTCTTCGTGTGACTCACACGGGTCAAGAATGACTCCTGGGATTTAGGCTTCTGTACCTGGATGGTTTTCTGAATTAGGAAAGTGTTTCATTGAACCTGTTGGGACTTGAAACCCCACCCCCACCCTCATCAGGGTCTCCCTATGTAGACCAGGCTGGCCTCTAATTCACTGAGATCCACCTGCCTCTGCCTCATGAGCTCTTGGATTAAAGGCGTGCGCCACCACGCCTAGCCCGGCAGGCAGATATCCTAGACTGGCCGGCGCTCAGCAGAGCCGGGATGGGCGCTGGACCTTGTCCGTGATTAAGAAGAAGACAGATTTGAAAGCCAGGTGGGGCTCCTCGCGCCGTTGACAGCTCCCCGATGGGGTAGGTTGTGTGAGGGGACAGCGGTGGCGAGCGCCTGTGCGATGTGTTCAAAGTCTCTAAAGCGCTTTCCGAGTAATGACATCACTCGGGCCGCAGCGAAACCCAGGGAAGGATTACACAGTTTGTCCTCGCTTCGCAGATAAGAAAGCTGCGACCCAGAGGGAGAGATGAGTCAGTGATGGGGACTCTGAAGGAAGGCTATTTAGCATACCCGTCACTACAAATATTTATCGTTTCTCCATGGTGGAAACATTTAAGGTCTTTCTGGAGGGCTGAGGTGGCAGCTGTGGTGGCAGAGAACTGGTCTGGCATGCTTGAGGTTCTGGGTTCAATCCCCAGCACTGATAAAAAATTATTATTATTATTATTATTACTATTATTATTATTATTATTATTATTATCAAACAGTCTCTTGCAATCCATTCTGGGCTGAAAGTCTCTATGCAGCTCACACTGACCTTGAACTCCTCAGCTTCCTGCCCCCACCTCCCTCGTGCTGGGATTGCGGGCACACCACCACACCCCGCTCCTTTAGCTGTTTGGAAATGTGTTCTTAATTGCGGTCACTTCCCTTCTTTAGTACAATTCCTAGCTAACTGAAATGCTGTACCCACTGGCGTGCTGCCCTGCCCCTCCCCCCACGTGCCCCTGTCTGGAACACCGCGACAGCTCTTACTTGGTCCCAAGGGCTCCCTCTTTCCCCTCACCTCCAGTCTAGACCTAACTCAAGGCTGTGTCCAGAACCGCTGACAACTTGCCACATTACGGATGACCCAAAGGCCAACACCCTTCAGTCATGGTGGTGGGGCCTTGTGGGGGTGGGAGCCATGGGGGAGAGGGCCTCCCGCCCCTGTGCACTGGGGTGAGGCGCAGCACCTGGGCTGTCGCACGCAGCTGGCCAGCTTGGGGCCCGGGCCTCCTCCCATTGGCTCTCACGGCTTTCTTCCCCACCCCCACCCCACCCCACCCCCCAGGGAGGACCGAGGCCTGATGAGAAAGTGATCTCTCTCACCCCCTCCCCCTGCACCCATGCAGCATTAGCCATGTGTCTGTCCTTAAACTGTCAGCAGTAATGCAGTCAGTCTGTCCAGGTACATGTTACGCCTGTGCACCAGAGGCAAGGGATGGTTCCTTCCCAGGCTGGGTGTGCCTACCGGTCATCTCAGCATTGAGGAGGCAGAGGCAGGAGGATTGTAACAAGTTTGAGGCCAGCCTGGGCTATACTGTGAGTCCCAGGCCAGCCAGAGTTATGTAAGAGACTGCATCTAAAAAAGAAAGAGAGAAGAAAGAGAAAAGAGCTGATCTCTTCCTTTCCCAGCTTCAGTGGGGTACACTACCCCCCCCCAAGCTGGCTAAGCAATTGACTTATGAAATAGGCTGTGCAGGTCTTCTCCATCATCTCTGCTCTAACCGGACCATTTGAAGCTGGAGTGGCACGCCCCCTAGTGGTTAGAGCGAGCCATGCAGCCTCTGGATTGTGGACAGATACTGCCTCCTACTGGCTAAGCCCAGCCCTGAGCCTGCTCGCCACACACCTAGAATCTTTCTCCTTCTCTCACTCCTCAGCAAATAGCGGAAGAGCCTCCCCTTGCACGGGTGCCTTTCCGAGTGAGGATGGAGTAGACCGTTTTGTGCATTAGCCGCAGCTGGAGAGACGCCACTCCGAGGCAGAGTGATGAAGCCGAGGGGTGGTTCCAACAGGAATAGCACAGGCCTGGAGGCTCCTTTCTGGGTTTGGTGACAAGGAGGAGCAGTGTGGCTGGGCCAGGGTCAGAGGTCAGGAAAGTCAGGAGATGCCTGGGGTGAGCCAGGCTGCAGAGAAGTGTTTGGATCCTGTCATGTGTGGGGATAAGAGACAGCGGCGGACAGATGGGTTCTGAGAACAGCTGGGCTTCCTTTGGTGGCAGTCTCCGTGCTGCGGACATCACAGCCTGCTCTCCACGTCTCCAGAAGGAGAAATGGCACTCCTGCAGTTAGAGGAGAAAACGTAAAGACCCTTTCCCCGAGTTCCTGGGTCCTTCCTGGGATGGGCTGTGGATGCTTGCTCCCTGTCCTTTTAATTTAAAAGAAGTGTCTAGATTTATTTATCTTATGTGTATGACTGTTGTGCATGCATGTATGTGTGTGACCCATGTCCATTCCTGGTACCTGTGAGGGTGAGAAGATGCGGCCAGACCCCCTGGAACTGGCGTGACCGGTGGTTTTGAGCCCCCATGTGGGTGCTGGAAACCAAACCTGGGTCCTCTGCAAGAGCAGCCAGTGCTCTTAACCACTGAGCCATCTCTCCAAACCCTCTTTTAATAGACTAAGAAAAAAATTTTCATCACTGTGTTTCTCATTTACCGAAAACTTCTGTGAAAAGAAAAAGATTTTCTTTTTTTGAGTTCACATCAAATCACACACTCCCAAAAGGATATGAGGATGGAAGGAACCAGAGGGAGGCGGGCCCGAGGGGGTAAGAAGGCAAATGCGGCTGGAATACTTTGTGTACCGCGTGCAATGTCCTCCTGAAGCCCATTGCGGTATAACATTAATATACACTGATAAAGATGGGGTCATCGGGTGGCTCAGCACATAAAGCCCGTCCCTGCCAAGACCCAGCGTTCATGTAACAAGCCACAGACACCCGAGACTCCACCCTGAGGGATCTGCCTCCTTTTTCCAGCCTCCATGTGTACACACCCCCCCACCTATACATGTACACACACACATATACATATGCATGCACCCATTCCCACATGCATGCACATGTGGCAGGAAGATCGGGGTTCATGGTCACCCTCAGCTATGTAGGGAATTCCAAGTCAACCAGAGATGCATGAGTCCGTTACTCGGGGGGGGAAAAAAAGATCTCAGAAGTCCGTTGTATCAGACCCACTCTGGCTTCTCGGAGGAAGCAGGTGGCCTAGGGTAGATGGTTGTGACTTGGACCAGGATGGTGACACTGGAAAGGGAAAAGAGAGCAGTGGGCAGTGAGGATGGACCCTGTGGGTAGGGGAGAAGGAAGACAGGGATCAAGGCTGACCCCTGAGTCCAGTCTGAGTAGCCAGCCTGGGCTGTGGCTACGGTTCTGTTTGTTTGTTTTGTTTTTAATGTGGCATGCGTCTGCCTGGTAGCAGAGGAAGAACAGACATTAGCCAATGTGCCACCCTGTAAGAAGGGCCGTAGAGAGCAGGATGGGTGCCCTTTGTGGGCCCTGAAGGGTATATACCATTTGGAGAGCCTTTGAAAGAAAAACATCAGCCCGGTGACTGACCGGGGACCCCAGCGCTTGGTAGGCTGAGTCAAGAAAGAGCAGTGGGTTCTCAAGGCCACCCCAGCAGTGAGTATTGAGCCAGGCAGAGAGCGACATAGTGAGAGCAGGGAGGAGAAGGGGGAGGGAGAGAAAGCAGCAAACATACACAGTAGAATTAGGTTCAGAGCCTTGGAAGGCCCTTCTATCAATGGACTCTCAAACTTCATTGCTTCTCAGCCGATCCGCGGCTAGAGGGAGTCGTCCTAAGGATCCATTATCCTTTGCCTTAGGTTACCGACATAGAGCGATGCAGAAAAGCACAGAGCTCACGAGGTCCCCCGCATGCCCATGGCAACTTGGAGTTCGTAACATGCAAATGGGATCGAAGCAGGATCCCCTAGGATGCTCTGACCACGCGTGGAAGCTTGTGCTGTTGCACGTCACTGTAGAGTCCCTGGCTGATTCCACAGAATAGGTTTCCTTATGCGTTCGGCCGCTGGTGGGCTTGGGCTGGAGCGGATACTCTTCTCGGAGGACACAGCCATTTCTGGCTTTTGGCTCTGGATCAGAACCGCGGCGTCACGAGGCGGGTGCATGTTGGGCTTGTGTTAGTTTGCTGGCGCCGCTGTAACAGGGGCACGACCTGGAGACTTAAACAGCAGACGTGGGTTCTCTCAGGGCCCCCGGAAGCCAGGAATGGGATGGTGGAGGCGTGGGCAGGGGTCTGGTCCTTTCTCCTTGGCTTTTACTGTCTTCTTCCCTGCGTCCATTTGTGTCAGCATCAGACATGCGTTTATTTTGTACGTGCCGTGCCATGCACGTGGAGGATAGGCAAGGAGCGTCTTTCCCAGGGAGCCCTCTTGCCAGCACGCCCTTTGTGTTTGTTCACAACAGTTACATCACGGCTCTCACGTAAATTATGCAAGTTCTCAACTATGCCACGCCCGCGGGCCCTCACTGGTAGATTCTAGGCAAGTGCTCTACCACTGAGCTAACACTTCCATGTGTGTGGGTGCCCATGGAAGACAGAAGAGGGTGTTAGAGTTCTAGGTGATGGTGAGCTGTCAGATGTCAATGCTGGGATTTGAACCTGGGTCCTCTGGAAGAGCGGCAAGTCTTCCCGCCTTTCAATTAAACTTTTAACTGCAGGCTTGCAACACTAAGCCTGGCCTGAAATTTCTCTTTTCACGACACTGTCAACCATAATGCACTGGAACACACCTTCACGGCCTTGTTTTAACTTGATCATCGGCAAGGACCCTATTTCCAAATAAATTCACATTCTGGGTTCTGGGTTCAACCTAAACTAGTGCCGAAGCTTTTCTCTGAGTGTCCGTACCAATGCACACACCTGCTATTTGCCGGAGAGAGTTAGAGATAATTCCGGACATCATACCACTCGCCTTGGGAGCATTTTAAAAAGAGAAAAAGACTTAGCCTGGTTTACATTTTTAAACAAGTCTATTTGCTCTGTGGGAATGTAAGACAAGGCAAATATTTCACCAGGAAGAGAAAGGCAAAGAGCAAGCCCTCCCGGGGCAGTTCGGAGGACAGGACTTCCAGGTATCCCATGGTTAGTGTGCTGTTCCAAGCCAGGTGGACCATGGCTTGCTGTACCAGGCTCCATGGCTCCTGGCTTCAGCCCCTTGGGGGCTCACATGCTGCTGAAGGGGAGATCTAGCCAGGACTCAGTCTGTGTTTCCGTCCATCCCCTCTCTGCCAGGACATACAGCAACTCCTCCAGCTGCAGCAGCTGGTGCTCGTCCCCGGCCATCACCTCCAGCCGCCTGCTCAGTTCCTGCTGCCGCAGGCCCAGCAGAGTCAGCCAGGTGAGACCTTGGCCCGGGGATGCCCTCCCCGACGGCTTCTCTCCCCAGCCCCTCACCCACTCACCTTCTGTGCTCTTCCCTGTCTCCCTAGGCCTGCTACCGACGCCAAATCTATTCCAGCTACCTCAGCAAACCCAGGGAGCTCTCCTGACCTCCCAGCCCCGGGCTGGGCTTCCTACACAGGTGAGTCTGTCCATTGAGTACATCAAGCCAGTGGAAACAGAGTGAGCTAGGTCTGAGTGGATGGGGTGGCTGCAGAAGCCTCTGCTCCACTGGCCCACCCCTCATCCACGGGCAGTTGAGTGACCTGAGGCCCAGCCCTACTCTGCCCTCAACTCAGGCACGCCGAGCTCCGTGTCTGGGTCAGCTCCTTCCTATATAAAGTGAAGGGAGACAGATTAGACCAGTGGTTCCAAAGCCTTTCTGATCCTGGATGCCTTTGAGAATCCGATGGAATGTTTAGCTCAGTGGCTGGAGAGATGGCTCAGTTGATAAAGTGCCCGCTGCATAAACCCAAGGACCTGGGTTCAAGGAACCCTCAGAACCCTGGGTGAGAGCTGAGCATGCAGTAATTTCATCCTTGGGGGTATGGGAGTTGGAGATGGGTGGATCCTTGGCTGGACATCCTAGCCAAGTCAACAGTGTTCAGGTTCCTGGAGAGATGCTGTCACAAAAAAAAAAAAAAAGAAAAAAATCAAAAGTAGGGAGCAATTGAGGAAAATGTCAGCCCCCCCCCACGCATGCATGCAATGTTCTTAAGATATATTTCAGGGCTGGAGAGATGGCTCAGCTGTTAAGAGCACATACTGCTCTTTCAGAAGACCTGAGTCGGGCGGGTCCCTGGTGCACATGCTCAGTAGTTCAGACTGCCTCTACCTCCAGCTTCAGGGACCTCACGCCCTCTCCTGGCCTCCTCGGGCACCTGCACTCAGGAGCGCACGCATGTGCACACACACACACACACACACACACACACACACACACGTTTAAAGGACATTTAGGGGCAGTAGAGATGGCGCAGTAGTTAAAAGCACTTACCGTTCTGGCAGAGGACTTAGTTCAGTTCTCAGCACCTACATGGCGGCTCACAACCAGCCCTAACTCCAGTTCCAGTGGCTCACTGCCTTCTTGTGACATCCCCGTGGAAGTTATCCTTATTAAGTCTCTATTGGAAAATAAAATAATTATAAAGGATTTAAGAGGTGATTTATCTCTGCTCCCCATCACCCCTAATGTGTATCTGTGGGAACACGAGACTTCCTGGAGCTGTAACCAGAACTTCTGGTAAAGATCGTCTCCACACGGCAGCAGTGGGTAGAGTCTCCTCAAGAAGGATGCCGGCTCTCGGGTCCCTTCAGAGGTCTCAGAGTCGCCTGGACCTCTGAGGGTCAATTTACTATCCGAGTTCTAAAAGACTCTTGTCTGGATCTGGGAGTGGTCAAAACTCGCCTGTAATCCCAGCGCTTGGGAGGCAGAGCAGGAGGATCAGAAGTTCAAGGTCGTCCTTTGCTATACAGTGAGTTGAGGCTACCCTGGCTACAGGAGTCTCCGTATTAACAAACAAACAAAAGCCTTTCCTGCTTACCAGAGTTCCAGCTACTTAGGAAGCTGAGATAGGAAAAAACCACCACTTCAAGGCCAGCATGGGTAACTTAGCAAGATCCTGCCTAAGATAAGAAATTGAAAAAAGAAGGCGGGGGAGACAGCTCTTCCAGTAGGAGCTTTGCAGTGCAACTCTGAGGACCTGAGTTCAAATCCCCAGCACCCCTGTAAAATGCTAAACCCCAGTCCCTCGTGGGCTCGAAGACAGGAAGATCACTGGAGCTTGCTGAGCCCAGCTCAGCCTTAAGAGGAGACCCTGTCTCAAGGGAATGTGGGGTGATAGAACAGGACACCCCACATCCTCTCCTGGCCCATATGCGTTCCTGAGCGTGTGCCAACCCTCACACAAAGGGACTGGGGTGTGGGTCAGTGGTAGAGTACTTGCCTAGAACCCACTTGCCCGAGGGTGGCAGGTGGGTGAGAGGTGGGGGTGGGGGAAGGACCACACTGGAAGTGTAACTCAGTGATAGAGCCTTGCCTGTTTTTCTTGGTGAGCGTAAAACCTTAGTCTCAATCCCTAGAACATAAATAAATAAGTTTTATAACCCCCTACATACTCCCAAGCTCGTTTTTTCTGACATATTTTTAATGTTTTTTTCCCCCCAAAAATATATGAAGGCTTAGAGTACAGCTTGGTAGTATATTTAGTGTATTGTAGTATTGGTAGTGAACCCAAGGCCCTGGGTTCAATCCTCAGCTTCCAAAATAAATGAAAAAAAAAAAAAAAAAGAACTTGAGCTAGTAAAATAGATGGCTTATCCGGTAGAGGTACTTGACCGACTGCTTGTGAGTCCCAGAGACCACACGGTGGAAGGAGAGAACTGGCTTCTAAAAGCTGTCATGTCCCTCCACCCCCCACGCGTGCGCGCGCGTGCGCACACACACACACACACACACACACGCACTCGCACGTGAGTGAACGCTGTCAGAAAGACTGAAAAGTTCACGGACCAACAGTCTCGGCTGTAGGGCTAAGTTCCAAATGCCCCGAAAGGCCGGTGTCCTCCAGCAGCATCAGAACTCAGGGCTGCTAGAGCTGCCCTGCCTGCTGCTTGGAGGCGCCCTGGGATGGTAACCCAGCGGCTACCTAACTGTCAGATTACAGAGGGAGGCCTCGAACCCAACAGGGACTGGCACCGTGACTTCCTACACGCACCGCCCCAGAACGTTCCCTCATCAAAGATCCTCACCACAGACATACGTGTGCCAACCACCTGCTTCACAGCTCTCATTTGTAAGGCAGTGAATCACTCCAAAAAGAAGCGCTGCTTCATGCCCGTCCCACTACTCACCCTCTCCAGTCATCTCTGTACTTTTACTCTGTTTGCAAACCACTCGTTTTTAAGACTTTGTTTTATATTTGCTTACATTTCAGTGATATTAGAGAGTCAGGATTTTGAGTATCCTAGGCGGGTGCTTAACCACTGAGCCATGCCTCTGGCCCCTCACTGGGGGATTCTAGGCAGGGGCTCCACCACGGAACCACGCCCCCAGCCCCTCACTGGGGGATTCTAGGCAGGGGCTCTACCACTGAGCCACGCCCCAGCCCCTCGCTGGGGGATTCTAGACAGGGGCTCTACCACAGAGGTAAATCTCCAGTCCTCTCTTCACATCTTATTTTGAGATGGTCTTTCTGAGTTGCTCAGGCTGGCATTGAACTCACTCTGTAGCCCAAGCTGACCTTAAAATTAGAATCCTCCCACCTCGTTCACCTGAGCAGCCGCACATGTGCTGTTGGGCCTCTAATTTTTTTTAGAGCAGTTTTAAATGCACTGTGAAACTGAACTAAAGATAGATCCCATATGCCTCCTGTCCTCCACATACGTGCACCACCTCCCCATTTTCGGCATCCTCGACCCAAATGGTACCGAGTCGCAGTCCAGGCACCTACACTGGCCAGTTATGGCCACATCTGTAGACTGAACCTCAGGCTTCACTCTATCCTACGGGTTTGGCCAACCTGCCTATTAGTTATCTTAGGCTCCTAAAAATCCAGAGGGCAGGTAGAGTAGTAGCGACGGTTTCTATTCTACGGAAGAGAATGTAGATCCAGGCGGGGTTAAGACTCAGGCGGAGCTAGCCAGCAAATCAGTGGATGCCGTCAGAGGATGAAGAGAGTGAACCCATTGCCCCAGCTCTAGGATTTGAGCCCATGAAGGCAGTGGCTGCTCCTTCTGGGAGTTCAGGTCTCTAAGGGAAGGCGAGTTCTGCTAATGGAGAGGACCGTGAACGGCCGCAGAGTGAGACTGGTAACAGGATTAGCGATCAGTGCACATGTCCTGGGCATGGTGAGGGGCTTCTGAAGAGAGTAGGTGGACAACCGTTGCTTAGCCCCATCCGGGTCCTCCATCCTGCATCCCATCCACCTGCCCCCCACCCCCCCAGGCTGTGACACGCCCCACGCTGCCCGACCCGCACCTCTCGCACCCGCAGCCCCCAAAATGCTTGGAGCCGCCGTCGCACCCGGAGGAGCCCAGTGATCTGGAGGAGCTGGAACAGTTCGCTCGCACGTTCAAGCAACGCCGCATCAAGCTGGGCTTCACGCAGGTCCGGGACCACCTTACGGGGCGGGGCTTATGGGGCGACGAGGGCGAGGGGATGCTAAAGCGGCGATGCAGGGGTCGTGCTCGGTTGGTGGGGTATTTGGACCTGGCCTTGGGCCAGGAGGCCTCCCCTGGACTCCCAAACCCCAACTCCTCCTCCCTGGATCAGGGTGACGTGGGCCTGGCCATGGGCAAGCTCTATGGCAACGACTTCAGTCAGACGACCATTTCCCGCTTCGAGGCCCTCAACCTGAGCTTCAAGAACATGTGCAAACTCAAGCCCCTCCTGGAGAAGTGGCTCAACGACGCAGGTGAGCCTGGCCGGAGGCTCGAACCGGGGCGCCCTGCGGGCTGGTGATGGGGCAGGGCGGGGAGCGATCACTCACGTTGTGTCCCCCCCTCTCCCGTGTCCGCAGAAACAATGTCTGTGGACTCAAGCCTACCCAGCCCCAACCAGCTGAGCAGCCCCAGCCTGGGTTTCGACGGGCTGCCCGGGCGGAGACGCAAGAAGAGGACCAGCATCGAAACCAATGTCCGCTTCGCCTTAGAGAAGAGTTTTCTAGCGGTGAGCTTCACCCCCTGGCGACCGGGAAGGGTGTCGGGTTCGGAAGGACCCAGCTCACCAGGCTTCTCCGCTCCCGCGTAGAACCAGAAGCCTACCTCAGAGGAGATCCTGCTGATCGCCGAGCAGCTGCACATGGAGAAGGAAGTGATCCGCGTCTGGTTCTGCAACCGGCGCCAGAAGGAGAAGCGCATCAACCCCTGCAGCGCGGCCCCCATGCTGCCCAGCCCGGGGAAGCCGACCAGCTACAGTCCTCACCTGGTACCCAGAGCTGGGGGTCGGGGGTCGGGGGTCAGAGGTCAGGGCACAAGCGTGTAGGCATCTGTGTGAAGGAAACTTACCGAGAATGGAGACCAGAAGAGTTGGTTCCGGGGACAATATGTCACATGCAGGACACAGTCACGAAGGGACACAGTTTCCAGAAAAACACGCCACTCAACCTAAGTGGAGGTCAGAACCTTCGGGAGTCAGGTCTCTCCCTGCACCATGTAGGGTCCAGGATAAAACTCAGGTTGTCAGGCTTGGCGGCAAGCGACTTTATCTACCGATACCATCTCCCAGGCTCCAGTCTTATGTGATGGGTACAAGCTCCCACTGATACCCTGACATAGCTAATGAGAGTGGTCTCGGGGACATACCCTGAAGGAGGGTTACAGCGTGATCCAGGTAGGAATACACAGGCTCCCGCCCCCAGAGACAGGAGGAGCCATCATTAGCCACACGTAGGTCTGCTTGGTTATCAGGTACACCTGGGATATCCTTTATTCTGTCTCTTTATTTCTGTTCGTGAAAAAGGCAGTGAGCCAGGCCATGGTGGCGCACGCCTTTGATCCCAGCACTAGGGAGGCAGAGGCAGGTGGATCTCTGTGAGTTCGAAGCCAGCCTGGTCTACAGAATGAGTTCCAGGACAGCCAGAGCTACAACAGAGAAACCCTGTCTTGAAACACCAAAATGGGGGGGGGGGGTGGAGGAGCTGTGAAGCCCCTCAACTCTAGGGCTGGGGAGCAAGGAGGGGCTCTTTGAGAGTGCTCCTTGAGGGCTGAAATGTCAAGCTTTTTTATTTATTTATTTTTAGGCAGGATTTAATGACCTATAGCCCAGGCTAGACTAAAACTTACAATGCAATCCAGGCTTGCCAGACTCTTTTTCCAAAGACAGGTGTGTTCTTTCTAGGCGACCCGACGGCAGGAATACACAAAGCAGTTGTTGGTCAGGCACTTCAGTCCCTGAAGACAGGACCCAGCTCTCTGCAGGGACATTAGACAGACAGGAGAGTGTCAGAGGAGAGGTGGGGGACTGTCTCAGCTGAGAATCGCTGCTTTCCTGCTGGTAGATAGCGTCATCTGGGGCCCACGTCGGGGAGGATGATGGGAAATGAGCGGCGTGGTCTAAACAAAGCTTGGCACCTGAAGGCCCGTTTCCCCCACCGTGTGTGTGGGGCCACGGGAGTCCTGTGCACAGGGAACGCCTTGGGAGGCTGCCTGGCCAGGGCGCCTTTCCCTTACCGTCCTTTCTTTCCTGTCTTCCCAGGTCACACCGCAAGGGGGCGCAGGGACCTTACCGTTGTCCCAAGCTTCTAGCAGTCTGAGCACAACAGGTTAGGGGCAGTCTGAGATGGGGGTGTGTGTGGGGGGGGGAACGCTGCATGGGCTGCAGCCTGAGGTTCAGCAGTGACTCCTGGACAGCCTCCGACCTCAAGGCTGAGCCCCCTGGTGGCGGCGGTGGGGAGGGGCGGACAGAGCAGAGGGCAGGCCCCTGACTTTGTCCAGGGAGCAGCCCCTAGTCAGTCCCACGGTTCCCTGTGAGAAGCGTGGGGGGTGCCGAATGGTGACACTCTCTCGAGCGTTTGCCGTGGTCTCCATTGTGGACGCGGCCTGTGAATCCAGGAGGTCGGTTTCGCTTCTGAGCTTCAGGTTTTATACCAAGTACACAGGATCCGGACGTGTGTTTATACTTAAGAAGGAGGGTAGGAGGACCCGGAGCTCGGTGACGGAGCTTGCCTAGTGTGCGCAGAGCTCTGGGGTGTGTCTCCCATCTGATTTTTTTTTTAAACGTTTAATTTGTTTTTATTTTTGTGAGAGTTTTTCTGTGCATCGTGATCATGCAGTACCCAAGAGACACCAGAAGAGGGCATTAGATCCCCGGGAACTGGAGTTCCTGACAGTTGTGAGCTGCCACGTGGGTACTGGGAATGAAGCCAGAGTCCTCCCCAAGGGCAGCCAGCGCTCCTCACCACTGAGCCACTTCTCCAGCCTGTACTTTTTTTTTTAATAACACAAAACAAACACTATATTGCTTCTCTCCAGCCAAGCCATAATAAGCAGAGGGCTGCAAACCATTAAGAAGGAGCGGACACTGGTCCAGGTTCTTTATAAAATATGACTTACTTCTTACGCACAGCTCGTGGGATTGGTCCCATTTTCCCCATTTCCCACGAGGGAACTGGAGGTCAGAGGGGTTTAGGGGTCACCATGGGACACAGTTGGGACTAAACCTGGAGTCTGTTCTAGCAAGGACAGTTTGACACCCCCCCCAACTCCTCTCAAGTTGACCATACCTGAGATTCCAGCAGCACGGTTAGCCTGGACTCATCCGGCCCCGGAGGGAGCTGTAGGACCGTGTCTCCTAGGCAACCTATTTCTTGTCCATGTCAAAGTGATTTGGGGCGTGGTTTGCAGACAGCCAGTGCCAGCGATTATTGTGATACTGTCATAAGATGGGGACATAAGGGTTCTGAGGAGAGGGGTTGGGACGGCGTGCCTCTGTTCCGAATGATGAGATTCTGCGTGTACAATAGCTTCCTTGATAAGGGACCAGAGGAAGCTGAAGCCCCTGCTCTCTGTCTCTCTCTGGCAGTTACTACCTTATCCTCAGCTGTGGGGACGCTCCACCCCAGCCGGACAGCAGGAGGGGGTGGGAGTGGGGGCGGGGCCGTGCCCCCCCTCAATTCCGTTCCCTCTGTCACTCCCCCGCCCCCGGCCACCACCAACAGCACAAACCCGAGCCCTCAAGGCAGCCACTCGGCTATCGGCTTGTCGGGCCTGAACCCCAGCACGGGGTAAGTGCAGTGCAGTGCGTAGCTGCAGGTGGGGAGGTCATAGCTGCTTTCAGGGCGGGGAGACGTAACCCCAGGTCTGCCACGGGTTCCCGTCCCCGCTAATGCCTCTGCTTTGCTCTTGCAGAAGCACAATGGTTGGGTTGAGCTCTGGGCTGAGTCCAGCCCTCATGAGCAACAACCCTTTGGCCACCATCCAAGGTGCGTGCTTGTCTCATGTCACCCCATTCCCGCCAGTCCTGACACCTCCTGGGCCTCGAGCCCCCTCATCGCCGCCCCAGCCATGCCATCCTGCCCTTGCTCACTGCATCGCCATAGCTCGCCTCTTCATCTCCATCTGTCTTTGGGGAAGGCACGAGGGGTGCTGACTGATGAGAGTTAATGGGACAGGCAGGGAGCCGCGGGCGGGGGTGGGGGCGCTCAGGCAGGGCGCAGGGAGGCGGCGGTCTCCCGGGGCCTGGTGTACCTCCAGCTCAGCCTCTCTCTCTCCCCACCAGCCCTGGCCTCTGGTGGAACCCTGCCCCTTACCAGCCTTGATGGCAGCGGGAACCTGGTGCTGGGGGCAGCTGGTGCGGCCCCAGGGAGCCCCGGCCTAGTGACCTCGCCTCTCTTCTTGAACCATGCCGGGCTGCCCCTGCTCAGTGCCCCGCCGGGCGTGGGCCTGGTCTCGGCGGCCGCTGCGGCCGTGGCCGCCTCCATCTCCAGCAAGTCTCCCGGTCTCTCCTCGTCGTCTTCATCCTCCTCCTCCCCCACCTGCAGTGACGTGGCAGCACAGACCCCTGGAGGCCCGGGGGGACCTGAGGCAGGGTCCAAGGCCGAGTGAGGGCCCCGCGCATCCTCTCCAGCTCCTCTGACGCCCCGACCGACCGCGGTCCCCTGCCCAAGAAGAGGGCGAGGAGGCTGGCAGGGATGCGGTGGATCCGTGGAGCAGGAGTGATGAAGGAGAAAAGACCAAAAATACAACCAAAAAGAGAGAGAGAAAGAGAGAGAGAAACCAACTAACAGGAAAAAAGAAAAAGAAAACCAAAAATTTTCACAACAGAAACCAGCTGCCCTATAGGAACCAGAGATGAAAAACAAACAAACAAACACCCAAACCAAACCCCTCCCCCAAATCAAACAAACCAAAAACCAGTCGCGAGCCAGATCTTGGAGTGCTCACTGCTATGACACCAAATAAGAACCCTCAGCCAGGAGCGGAGCAGCCTCCGGCAGGTCGGACCTCAAGCCGTGGAGCCCTGGCTGTGGGCCAACTCCTAACCTTACCCCCACCCCCACTGGGGGGTGGGCAGAGAAGGAACTAGACATGTGCCAGTTTGCTGGCCCAGCCCCAGCCCTGGGCCAATGGAGACAGGGCATTGCCTGGGGCAGGGGGCCCAGGGCCCAGAGCCACCTGCCAAACGGTCTTTTCCAGAAGGTAAAAGAGAAAGGACCTGAACAACCTTACACCAAATATTCAGTAGCTTCATCCAAAGGATGTACAGAATTTTTAGCGTTGTGCTCAACAGAATGTGTCCCTTCCGTGTGTTCCCCCCCGCAAGCTCTCCCCGACAGGACAGGGGGTCTTGCTTTAAACCCCCCCACACTCCACCTCCAGAGAGAGTTCAGAGGAAGGCCTGGGAACGGGCTTGTTCTCCGTACCTTCCTCCTTTCCCTTTGAAGGGTGGGCTAGGCCATTTTTTTTGCCAAGTTCCAGCTCTCAAAAGCAACCCCCTCCCAATCCCATCACCCTTTCTGCCCCACACTCCTCCCCAGAGTATGGGAAGGTGGTGGTTTTGAGCAAAAGGGGATGAGGTGAGGGATTCCAAGTTGTCTTTCTTTCCATCCTGTCTGTCAGTTTCCCTGAAAAAAAAAAATCATATTCCAGTGCCTATCCGTGGGATCCTTCACGTTCTTTAACATTAACCAGAAACCAAAAAGATTAACTCGCCTCGCTCCGTCCACCCTGTGCCCCTTCTGACACTGGCAGATACCTCTCCCTCCCCTCCCCGCCCCCCAACGTACACACGCACACACCCCAGTGGTGGGCTCTTCCGGATGGCCATCTCTGTCAGGGTCTGCACGGTGGTGACATTGCCATGACCTGTGGTTCCCCACGCAAGAGGGCACTGTGGTGGCCACCGCGCCCACAAGACCTCCACAAGTCTTGGCCGGACCCTGGATCTGCCTAGTCCTGGACATATCTCAACAGTGGACGGAGGAGACGCTACTGGGAGCCACCTTGTCCTCCTTTGATTGTGGAGGCCAACAAAGTTCTGAACCAAAAAAAAAAAAAAAACCAAACAAAAACAAAACAACAAAAAAAAACCCAGAAAACCAAACAAACAATAAATTAAAACTAGAAAAAAGAATTTATAGATATATATATATAGATATATATATATGGGAAAGAAGACGAGGACTCTTTAAGACGAGAAGGAGCCGCAAAGGTGTAGCCAAGCCTGCTCAGTGGTCCAGGCCTTCGGTCGCCAAGGCGGACGGAATGACGGATGCTTCTTTCTCTTCACAAATACCTCATGGACGTCGTCTTCGGAAAGCCGGAGGGGGGGGCGGTGTGTGTGGCTGGGGCAGGGCCTGTCCCTCAGCCGGGGTGGACGGGAGCGGGTGGGTGGGGCTGAGGGTGTCAGGGACCAGGATGAAGAGCCTCAAGCTCCCTCCCCCGCAATCAACTGAAAAAAAAAAAAAAGCTTTAAAAGAAAAAAAGGAAAAGGAAAGGAAAGGAATGGACGAAGGAAAACCAACTGTCGGGTGGTTTGAGTCCCTCATTATTTCCTGTTTCTGTTTTCTTCTGTTCTCTCTCTCTCCCTCTCTTCTTCCTTCTGTCACATCTCTGAATCTCCTCCTTTCTGTATTTCTCCTCAAACCAAAGTGTTTCTGTAAAGGACGCGAGCCATTGAAATCAGAGTGAGCCCTGCCCTCGCTGGGCTGGGCAGGAGCAGAGGGGGGGAGAGCTGGGATCCGCCCGGCTCCCCTTCCCTCAGGGACGCTCAGGAGAGGCAGCCAGAGCCCCCCCACCCCAGGCCTCAGCGTTCTCTTTTCTTCTGGTCTCCCTTCTCCCATCTGGAGGCAGAGCCGTCGGGCTGGGCCGCAGAGGCAGCAGAGACTCTAGGCGGTGCAGGGCCTCGGGTGCTGCGCCCAGCCCTGGTGGAGTGGCTGCCCCACCGGCCGGCACCTGTCCACACCCTCCCCGGAATGTAAGCGGTCGCTGCTGAACCGACTCCCTGCCCTCACCCTACCTCTTGAGTTTGTCCATTTTAATTTTCTGAAAAACGGCTAGTGAGAGGGCCTGGGCCCCAACCCTGGGCCCAAGGGGACCAAGGGCTCCTGACGTTTGAACAGAGCAGAAGGAAGGAATTCCAACCAACCAACTGAACGAACAACAACACAAAAAACGAAACAACCCCCAAACCCTCTGAGAAGACAGGCAGCGTGAAAGGCATGGTGGAGATGACCCAAACATAAACTATGATTCTAGACCAAAAAAAAGAAAAAAGGAAAAAAAAAAAAAAAAAAAAAGGAAAGAAAATCCGGACTCAACCACCACCCAGTTCATCCTGCGTCCTCCCTATGGAGTCCCTGTCTGGGACTGCTCCCCACCCCAGAGTGGAGGAGTGGGGCAAAAAGGAGGAAGCAGGGGGCAGGGATGGGGCAGACGCCCTGACATTGGTGGAGGGGGCCCCGTGCAGCCGGGGGTGGTGGAAACCCTCCCCATCCGACCCCCACACTGGGAAATGAAAAACAAGAAGAAGAAGAAAAAAAAAAGAAAAACTTCCTGGGCAGGGTGGGAGGGGAGGAAATAACCAAATCCCAAGCTTTAACTACAGCTGTGAAACCAAATATTGGGAAGGGGTGGGAGGGTGGGAGGGAGGGGCAGGTGAGCCCCAGGTCTCCCCCCAACCCTGGGCCCCCCTCCCCTGAGGACTCGAGATAAGGCACCAAATACCTCATAAAACTTTAATGTTAAAAAAAAGAAACCAAATATCGTTGGCTGGGGGCCAGCCAAGGGCAAGGGGCTGGGGGTGGGGGGGGAGCCAGGGTTGGGAAGGTGGGGGGAATCCCAGCCCCCCCCACCCCTACCTGCCTCTTCCACTCCAGCCAGCCCAGTCTCGACTCCGGGAAACAAAACTATCTCATCGTTTTTATTTTGTGGTCTGTACAGCGCCTGTGTCCGTGTGTCTGTGTGTGAGCGAGAGAGTTGGAGGGCTTAGGGAGCTTTATGTGGGGCGGGAGGGAGACCCCAGGCCAGGCTCTGCACCAGCTAAGATGTCAGGTGGCAGACGAGGGGCCTGGGCTAGAGGGAGAGGTGAGTGGCCCGGGACTGGTGTGAGAACAACGCTCTGAATTTCCCTTCTCCCAGCCCCGACCCCCGTGCTTTAGGGAGGGACAGAGACTGGTCTGCCCTGAGGGTGGGCCTTTTGTGCCAAAAATAAATAAATAATGCCAGTAACTAAACCACCTCTCTGTTCCCTTGTGGGGGGGGCAGGGACTAGAAGTGGAAGGGGCTGGATGTGTGTATTGGGGTGTGTGAGGGATGGGGTTCCCAAGCCTCTGTAGGAGTTGGGGCTAAGACCGGGAGGGGAGGGGGAGTATGTCCTCCACACATCCTCCTGGAAGACTCACAGGGTCTTCAAGCCCCTCACCCTGGGGAGCTCCAGCCAGGAGCTAGTCACGTCAAGGGGTAACTTCTTGACCTGACTATGTTCTCTCATCCAGCCCGTTCCCAGGGTGCCTCTCTCTCCTCATCCATGGTAGGGAGAACTGGGAGAGACGGCAAGATTGAGACACACGGCCCCCACCAGTCTCTGAGTGGGAGAGGCGAGTGCGAGAGATGAAGGCCTCCAAGAGAAAAAAAAAAAAAAAAATCAAACCAAAGATTTAACCATTAAAAAAAACAAAAAACAAAAAAAAACAAAAAAACCAAAAAAAAAACCAAAAACCAAAAAAAAAAAAAAGAAAAACCCACAAACAACTCCGCTACCTTTTTATACGTTGGGGGAAAAAGTGAGAAAAAAAAAATCAAAATAAGAACTGAAAAAAAATAAAAAAATAAAAAAAACCCCAAAACAGCAACAAAAACTACAAAAAAACTAAAAACAGAAAAAGAGAACAGGAAAACCCGCAAAACTTCAAGCCGCGGTCCTTGTGTGCGGTTTAAACTTTGACCTCACAGTCTCCAAAGCAAGACGACGATGACAAAGGTTGGAAAATAAAAAATGTATATTTTTAAGTATCTGTCCTTGGTGTTAGCTCCCTGCTGAACAAACAAAAGGAGCAAAGGAAAAAAAAAAAAAAAACCAGAGAAGCGTTGCTGGGATGGAGACGACTTACTTTGTCTGTGACCCCGATTCCTCTCCCCACTTTCCTCCGGCCCTGCTGCCCTTCTCCCAACCTGCCCTCCAAGTCCAGGGGCTCCATATTTATTTATTTATGTAATTGCAGGGTGACAGGGGCTTCTCCTGAATGGAGGGCCTTCCGCTCATAGCCCTTTGGGGAGGGGGGCGGGGCAGGGGTCTTCGGGGCTGACCTGGAGGCCTGGGCTCTTGCTCTGATCCTTTCCCAGCCCGCTGCCAGCCACCATGGGCTCCCAAGGCTAAGGCTGCACTGGGGCCTAGTGACCCTCAGCCTGGTAAAGATCCTACCGGCTCCACCCCTCTTTGGTGTGGCCGTCACTCACCTGCTCACTGGAATGCCCAGGTGGAGGAAGCAGGAGTAGGGGAGCCTTGGTAAGTAGTGGGTCTGGGAATGGGCCCTGGGGCGACCTGCCCATCCTCCAGCACCCCACCCCCCCCAGGTAGCTCCCCTCTGGTTTTCTGACCCCTGTGTTGGCGGCCCTCCCCTCCCGGTCCCTCCCCTTCCCCTCCTATCCCAAACCCCCATCTCCCCCCCTCCCCCACCGTCTCTTCTTGTGGTAGCGGGTTAGCGTTTCAGTGTTTTTAACTTCAATCTGCTTGTTCGTTGTACGATGTGCTTATTTTAAGGCCTCATTTTTGTAACTTGTGTCATTCATCTGAACAACAAACATCAAAAATAAAAAATTAAAAACTGTACAGAGAGAAATGATGTCTGGCGTCCCGTGGCCTCTGTGTCCTGGAAAAGCAGTGAGATCAGCGCTTGGGGAGAAGCTTGTGGACTGGGGAGGGAGACTTGATTCTGTCCACATGGGGGTCAGGAGAGGTGGCGAGGCCTGCCGTCTGAGGAGTCGAAAGGCTGGAGTAAGAGGCCAACCTAGGTTTGATTATCTTATAATCGGACAAGAGAGCAACCCCACCGATGGCTAGAAGGCCTGAAACGAACTTACTTTTCTACGTTCAGAAAATTGGGAGGGGGGGTTTAGGAATAATTCAATAATTATTATATTACCATAACACAATAACCCCTGTGTCCAAATCTTAGTTCTGCCATTTTGTAATAGATGTGACGTGTCCATTGTCCTCATTGGCGGAACAGGACAGTGCCTACCTCATGGGACTTTGAAACTGAATGGAATGGTTAAATGATTAGAACGGTAAGGTGAACAGGTGGGTGGACGCCTTAATCCCAGCACTCAGAGGAAGGGGCGGCAGACAGATCTCTGTGAGTCTGAGGCCAGCCAGGGCTACACAGTGAGACTCTTTCGAAACAGACAGACAGTGCTCGGGACAGGCAGCTCTCTCGCATCCTGTCTTCAATAAGGAGAACCATGAAGAAGCCAGGAAACCAGCCAGTGCTGCCACTTCCTTCCCTGGGTGCCTCCCCAGGGAACTAGAGCCGACCTTTAAAGTAAGAGTTGACAGTGGGCTGGTGGGAGAGATGGGTTAGTAAAGCATGAGAGCATGAGGACCCTAGTTAGGGCCCCAGAAGGCATGTGAAAATGGCATGCTGGAGCCCCTGGAGTCCCAGCTCTAGGGAGGTAGAGAAGCAGTCCCTAGGAGACCAGCCAGTCTAGCATAATTGGTGAACTCCATCAGGTCCTGAGAGATCCTGCCTCAAAGGAGGTGGACAGGGTAGCGAAACACTTGGAAGAAGCTTTTGTTATTTTGGTTTCTTTAAAAAATGCAAAATGGCGCTTGGGTTAGGTTTGCGTTCCCGCCCCAGCTGTGGTAGATGTTTGTGAGTGGGGATTGGCATGCTGGATGCAGGTGGCTGTGATTTGGCTGGGTGCAGTCGTTCTGGCACCTGTAGCTTGTTGTTGGGATTGGGTGCCGCATGGGTTTATGGGAACTTTTGGCTTAGGGCGTAAAAGGTCTGAAGGGTGGCGTTGGTTGATGGTTTGTTGGTTGGGTTGCGTTAGTGTGATAATTCCTAAGAGAACAAAGGTTGGAGGGATTGAGTTTACAGACCCTGAGCCGAGACGCTAGTCCTCTCCATGCTTAGGACAACCTGAAATAGACTGTGAAGATTTCTACCTTTCTCTCATTCTGTATCAAGGCCACTTGCAAAAGCGGTGGAGATTTTTCTCTCCTTCCTTTCTCCTTCCCTAAATAGAAGGTAAAGGACTGTAGCTTACTGCTACAGGTCAGCATTTTTGAGGGCAATAGGTGAGTGCCCCCAAGCTCCCTCATGCACATGCAACATATGAGAATAAGAAAAAAAAATTGTAAATCTAAGGGGTGCTGGGACACATACCTCTAATCCTAGCACTCAGAAGGCAGAGACAGGAGTTCAAGATTGGTTTTTTTTTTTTTTTTTTTTTGACTACCTAAGTGACCAATCTGGGCTACAAAAGATCCTGCCTCAAAAAATTAGTAAGAGTCCATGAGGCCGGAGGACAGCATTTGAAGCGGTCTGGGCTACACAGTAAGGCCTTGGCTCAAAAATGGGGAGGGAACTGAGGATGTGGCTCAGTGGTAAGTCACTAACGCATGTACAAGGTCATGGGTTCAAACCGACCCCCCCCACCCCGCCCCAATCACCAGGTTGACTTTGAAGTCTAGTTGATACAATGTCTGCACCTTAGAGTAACATTAACTCCCGTTGTCTGGCCATCTTGGACAAGTCATCTTGGAGCAACCTCACCGGTCAGGGCTGGGGTGGCTCCCAGATGTTCCCACTGAAAATCAGAACCGGTCCTAAGGCTTTCTGCCTGGGCCTCCTTTGGCACACAGGTGCCGGGATCTGGGCCAACTACTAGGAAAGGCTGAAGAGCGGAGAAACGAGTGGGAGAGGGCTTGGAGAACTTGGTAAGAGAGTGTAGGCACTGCACGCTTCTGGCGAGACTGGAGGGGATAAACCCGGGCTGAGGATGAACTCAGTGGCAGAGCACTTTGTGCAGTAATAGTTGTCTAAGGAAGATCTTTCCCAGCCTTCAGGGAGGTCAGTCAGAACCGTAGATGGTCCTGTGACACACACACTTGAAAGCACTCTGGTCTAGGAGCGTCCACTACGCGTCTACGTGGAGCGTATTTTGACACGCCCTGCCTAATTAGCTAGTTTTCTTTTGTCAGGAGTGCTGTAAACCACGGGGGGGGGGGGCGGGGGGGGGTTGTTGCCTTGGTTGCAACTTCTACATAAAGCAGGCAATGCAGCTAAGTGTGATGACACAGGCTGGCAATTCCAGCAGAGGCTGAGGCAAGAGGCAGCGGGAGCCACAAAGAACAATCCTTTCTCCCAAAGGGAAATTATTAGGCAAGCCTTTTCTTAAAAGGGGCCTAAGGTCAATTTCGTTAAAATTGCCTGCCCAATTCGGGTTCCTGGATTTCACCCTGGATGTGCTGGCTGGGTCTACACTGTAGGATCATCTAACATCCGGGTCTGGGAACTTGTCTGCCCAGTAGGTAGGTAGTCAATTTCTTTAGGACTATGTATGGCTCAAAGGCCATCTGAGTTTCAGCAGGGTCATAGACAATGATATAGCCCCCGAATTTGTGTTCAAATTTCTTGGGGGGTTGGGTCAACTTTTCTCAGGTACGTATGTGTCCGTGGGTATGCCATGTGCATATGCCCAGATCCAAGAAGAGGGCATCTAATTTCTTGGAGCTGAAGTTACAGGCCGTTGAGAGCCACCCAACATGAGTCTTCTGGAACATCTTTCTAGTCAGGTGATTTTTTTTTTTTTTGAGACAGGGTTTCTCTGTGTAGTCCTGACTGTCCTGGAACTCACTCTGTAGACCTGGCCGGCCTCAAGCTCAGAGATCTGCCTGCCTCTGCCTCCTGAGTGCTGTAACAGATGCTTTTGAAAAGTATAAAAAGGAGGGCTGGCCCACATCCTTACTGCCCGTGAACCTCAGCTCTCCCCTCTTCTGAGCAACAGGTCAAGCCACAAATATCTTAGACATGCTCAGTGGGCAGGTCTATGGCCTCCGCTGCCCCCAAGTTCCTTTATCTCTCAAGCAGCGTCCTCCTTAGTAAAGGAATTCTTTCCAATAGAAGAAACTAGAATAATCTTGGAGCAGGAGGGGTCAGAGGCAAGGCAAATACACGCATCTAGCCACTTCCACTTTCTTGCTGGGAAAGACCACAGGACAGATAGAACGGGATACGGACGTTTGAGCCAATGAAACCAGATTTAAATTCAAGCTCTACCCTGGACTGAACTGACCATCAGCAAGTCGCTCCAGAAGCTTTCTGTTTTTGTTTTTTGAGGCAGGGTTTCACTGTTGTAACTCTGGCTGTCCTGAAATTCACTCTGTAGACCAGGCTGGCCTCGAACTCACAGAGATCCATCTGCCTTTGCCTCCCGAGTGCTGGGACTAAAGGTGTGGGCCAGCACCGACTCAGAAACCTCCTCTTAAAACATGCTCTCCGCAAGATTAAGTGTGAAAGTTACTCAAGATAACCCAAGGGCATAGGCCCGTAATCCAGCAACTCGAGGCTGAGGCAGGAGGATTGCTAAACTCAAAGCCTGCCTAGAGTCCATAGAGTACAAGGCCAACTGGGCATCAGTAAAATTAAAGAGATGGTTATGTCGCCTGGTGACAGTGAGCTTGCCCAGCGTGGGAGAGCCAAGCGAATCTGCAGTTCTTGTGTGTGTGTGTGTGTGTGTGTGTAGGGGGAGGCAACATCTCACATCTGTCTTCCTACAATAAGCATCTTAGTGTGGGTGCCAAGGCACTTCCTACTCTAGCCCCGTTTCTCGGAATGTTAACTCTGCTACTGGGTCCGGCCCCAGCTCAGCTCAGCCAGTGTCCGATCGCGTCCGACCCAAGTCTGTCTGCACTCAGGGACCCAGCGGAAAATCTAGATGGCTTTGTAGGGTGTGACCCACACCAGGCTGGAAGTGGAGGCCCAGACCTAGAGGCGTACCGTGTTTCTCTCAATGTTCAAGTTCCCCCAGACAAACTGCTCCAGGTTTTCCTGGGCTGTGGGGGCCTCTAGTGGCAAGACATGTTGCCTTCACCTGACAAAGAGGTCGGTTTCAAAGATCCATGCCCCAGCCTCAGGCCGCCTTCTCCAGTCCAGCTCTGGTACCAGGCTCTCATTACCTCCGCGTGCCACCAGGGGTGCGAGGAACGCGGCCAGTCAGACCCAGGGCCTGCCCTCATGACCCCACCACCTCACACAGCCGGAAGGCACGTAATGTCCAACTCCGTCTTTATTGACTGTTTCATTTTAGGACCACCAAACAGGTGGAAGGTGGGGAGAGGGGCGGGGTCCTTCACATAACCAGGACCCCAAGCGACCCCTCAGAAAAGAGAATTTAGTTACAGAACTTATGTGGTGTGAAGAGGAGGGCACAGTATGTACACAGATTTTTAAGGGGCCGTTGGAGGGCCTTCAGCATCGGGGCGCGGTGATGCTGAAGAGGAAAACAGGGCCAGTCACCCGCTGATCTGGACCCCCTCGGCCTCCGCTAGAGGGTAGATCTCGATGGCCTCCACCAGCGGCAGAGCCTCCACCGCAGTCTCCATCACAGCCAGGCCCACGGCGGCCTCGGCCTCCGCCAGCTGCTGCCGCACCGCCGCCTGGTGCTGCTGCTGGTGGGTCTTTCGGTGCTTCCAGAGGTTGGAGAAGGAGCGGTAGCTCTTGCCGCAGTCGGGGCAGGAGTACGGCCGCTCGCCCGTGTGGATGCGGCGGTGCTCTGCCAGGCGCATGGAGATGGCGAAGGCCTTGCCGCACACCTCACAGGCGAAGGGCCGCTCGCCCGTGTGCAGGCGCCGGTGGTCTTTCAGGTGGGTGCTCTGGCGGAAGGCCTTGCCGCAGTCTGGACATGGGTAGGGCCGCTCGCCCGTGTGGATCCGCCGGTGCACCTGCAGCGACGTCTCCGTGCTGAACAGCTTCTTGCACTCGCTGCACTCCAGGCCCCGCCGCCGGGCAGGGGCTGCCGGGGCAGCGGGTGTCGGACCGCCGTGGGCTGCCGGGGAGGGGGTGACCGGCGTGCGCGTGGCCCTCGAGGCCCTGGGAGCCGGGGGCTCCTTAGCCAAGACCTCTCCGGGGCCAGCGGCCGCGTGGGCAGCCTCGTGCGCCTGCAGGCGAGCAGCAGAGCCCACTTTCTTGCCACAGGTCCCACACTCGAAGCGGCGCGGGGCCTGGGCGGCGGCGGCAGCACAGCGATGCTCCCGGAGCCGCAGGGAGGAGGGGAAGGCGGCCCCACAGGACGGGCAGCGGTGGGGCTGGCGCCCGGCGTGAACCACAAGCTGGTGCACCTCCAGCAGCCGGCGCAGCAGGAAGGAGCGGGGGCACTCGCGACACTTGTAGGGGTACTCGCCCGTGTGGTGGTAGCGGTGCATGAGCAGGCGGTAGGGGCGGTGAAAGCGCACCCCGCACTCCTGGCAGCGGTAGGGGAAGTGCTGGGCGTGCACCAGGCGGTGCTGCCTCAGGGTGGAGCTCTGAGTGAAGGCCTTGCCACAGTCCCCACACCGGTAGGGCCGCTCCCCTGTGTGTGTGAGCCGGTGGCGGGCCAGGTTGGCAGGGGAGTTGAAGGGCTTGGAGCAGTCAGGGCAGGGGAAGGGCCGCTCCCCGGTGTGCGTGCGGAGATGGTTCCGCACGTGGGACTTCTTCTTGAACATCTTGCCACAAATGCTGCATTTATGGCGCCGCTCCAGGCGGTGCACAAAGCGCTGGTGCCGGGTCAGCTGCAGCGCCTTGCCGAACTCGCGGCTGCACAGCAGGCAGCGGTAGGTGCCCGGAGCCGCGGGCTCTGCCGAACTCTCCTCAGACGCGGGGGGCTCCAGGGCCTCCTGCTCTCTGGTCTCTGCAGGGGCTGGCTCAGGAAAGCTAATGGCAGGCTCCTCTGGTGGAGCTGGCGTGGTGGGCAAAGGGACACCTCCTGCCCCGTGCGTGCGCCGGTGGTAAAGGAACTTGGTGAGGTTGACAAAGGTCTTCCCGCAGGGACACGAGTGCAGAGGATTCGGGGTGTGGGCTCGCCGGTGGGCCAGGAGGAGGGCTTCCGTGCCAAAGGCCAGCCCGCAGTCTACACATAGGAAGTGAGATTCGCTGCTGTGGTCACCAAGGTGCTGGTCCAGGCTAGAAGGGCTGGGGAAGACCCGGCTGCACAGGGGACACTTAAACACACCCTCCCGGTGACTGCGGAGGTGCTGCTGCAGCTGGTGGGGGGAGAGGAAGAGCTGGTCGCAGGCCGAGCAGAAGAGTTCCTGGGTGCCCGCCCCGCCTGACTCTCCACTGTTGTTCCTCCGGGGCTTCCGACCCCGGCGGTCCCGCCCAACGGCCTCCCCGTTGCGCAGCTCATAGCTGTGGTCAGAGGCTGGTAGAGGGTCAGGCTGAGACGCCATCGCCTCAGCGGGTGAGGGGACCAGGGTCTCCGGCTGTGCGGCAGGCTCCTCCGCCTCCGGGACAGGAGCAGGGAAGTGGGTGGCCTGGTGCTCCAGAAAGTCGGCGGGCAGCTGGAAGAGCTGGGAGCACTCGGAGCACTTGTAGAGGAGCAGCTCCACCTCCGTCACCATCTCAGTGGCTGCAGGGGACGCGGACGGGACAGCGGCCCCTTCCCCGCCCTCTTCTGCTTTTCGGTATGAATGTTCCACAGCCACTCGGGCCTGGCCCACAGGGGGGCCTAACACAACCGGTGACCCCAAGACAACTGGGGCAGGAGCCTTGGTGGGCGTGGCCCTGAGATGCGTCTGCCGGTGGGTCAGCCACAGCTCTTGGCTGGCGAAGAGAGCCTTACAGTCCACACACTCGTAGTGGATGGTGCTGGAGCTCAGGGGGGGCACCTTGGGGGGCGGCTCAGCTGGCACTGCCTCCTGGGGTGCCATCATCTTCAGGTGCAGCTCCTGGTGCTCCAGGAGCTGGCTGGGCGACAGGAGCAGCTGCCCACACTCGAGACACTGGTACTGGCTCTCCTGTATGAGGGTCTGATACAGACCGGTGCCTGAAGCTGCCTCTGTGGCCACTGTGACTCCGGGGTCGGCCACACCCACCAGCTCAAAGTGCTGCTGGGGCACATGGGAGTTCTGGTGCACGAGGACCTCCTCCAAGGATCCATAGAGCTGGTTGCACTCGGAGCAGACATAGCGGTGCTCAATGTACAGGACCGTCTCCTCGCTCTCCTCTGTCATGGCAGCAGCAAGGCCCTGGGCTGAGAGAAGGGAGAGCGGGGACAAGTCAGTGCTCCAGGGTAACCCTTACCCTGCATCGCCTCTACCTTCTAATTCCTCAGATATACTTCCTCCTCCAGCGCCTTCATTAGGTTTTTCTGCTCCAGCGCCTTCCCTGAACACAGAGACAGCCACCACAGAGTCCTCCAGTCCCTACCTCGAGCCTCCCCTGTCAGTTAACTTGTACCAAACCCCACCCACCAGATCTTGTAACCCTCCGAATCCTCTTCATTTTCCTCGCCTCAAAACAGGCTCCCAAGGCCCTGTCTACCCAACAGGAACCTGACCCTTCCTCTGACCCTCACCACTGCACAGGGCAGTATCCCTTGGCCAAGCTGCCCAGTAGAATCCTCACCCCCCTCAGCCCCCCTCCCCCTGGCCTGATTCCCCCAGCTGCACTCCAACGGGGATTCTGCTCTTCTTCGAAGGTTCACAGACTTGTTACGCTCAGACTGGCGCCCAAGCCAATGCCCCCAGACCCTCTCTTAGGCACCCTTGGTCTGAGCCCCCCCCAACTCTGGTAACCACCGGTGGCAAGATCCCTCACACCAAATTAGCCAGTCCCCAAGACTTCTCACACTGGCATAACCTGTCTCCACACTTTCCTACCTTAGCCACTTCCCAACACTCAAACTCTTAAAAACTGGTTCAAACTTAGCACACTCTCCCGCATCATAAGCCTTTACCGAGAAGGCACATCCCCACAAAAGCCTAACCCTTCTCAAACACCCCACCAAGACCAAGGCTCCATTGGGACCGAGTGTTCAACGCTAATCCCCTCTTCGCAGTGACATAACCCCTTTTTCTCTTAAGGCCACCATAGCTCATCTGGAGATACCTAGATGGCTTTTTTCCCCCCTATCATCCACACGACTCTTTTTTTGCATAAAAGTCCAGGCCAACCATAGCCCACTCCAGAGGCCACTTCACAGTATCAATCTAAATCTCTCCCCTCCACCCCTTGAGACCCAAATCCACCCCAACCCACTCCAGGAACTGTCAGGTCCCGTTTCATACAAATCGAATCTCTCCTTTTTGCAAGAACCCTACACACTGTAACCCTCTACAGCGATATACAGCCTATCCTTCACAATGGCTTAACCTCTCCCTTCTCGCTGTTTTTTTTCTTTTTTTTATTATCCGCTTCAGGTCTCCCAATATCTCTCATACAGAAGCCCTATCAGCACCCGAGTACAGCAAAATGAGCCCTTCTTCATTCTTAAGCCTCAAAACCAGCATACCACTACGGGGATACCCGATCCCCAGGTTATAGGTATGGCACCCCTCATCCCTATCCCCCAAACTCCTAGGCTACCACTTCCCATAGCACACAGCTCTTTCCCAGCTACAACCAGGATTGCCCCAACCTTCCAACTTGGCATACTTACCTGTACTTCAAACAACCAAACCAACCCCCTCCCCTCCAACTCAATCTGCGGGTGCCCCTGTCAACACCGTGCAAGGGTATCCCAACCCCTACTTCGATGGGTCTCCCGGCTTTATTAATACAGCCGCGTTCCCCACACTGGGACCGCTCAGCTCTAAAGACACCCCAAACCCTTGCTCTGCCTCAATCCCTTCCAGGCAGAAATCGATTTTCCTCCCTGCATTAATTCCCTCCTTCCTCGGGCCACCACCCCACCCCGGAACCCAGGAGCCCTCTTAACCGTCCCCCCTCGACCCTGGACCCAGCCCAGCGCACCCACCCTCGGCCCGATACCCCCATGCACCCAGAGAGCCCTCCGCCGGGGCAGCTCCGGGACCTCCCCTTCCCGCCAAGGTCGGCCCCCGTCCCGCAGCCCGAGCCCTGCCCCTCCTCACTCAGCCCCGCACACAACTCCAGTCCCCCCCACCCCACCCCACCCGCCGCCCCGGCCCGGCCCCCGCCCGGCCCGCGCGCCCGGCGGCCAACGGCCGCTCCGCCCTCCGCACCCGGGGGCGCGCTCCTGCGGGCCTCCAGCGTGCAGGCCGGATGACGCGAGCGAGCGGCGGGTGGGGGCCGGGCCTCCGCGCTCCCGCGGGAACTCACCCGCCTCGGCCGTCTCGCCGGGCCCGGGCCGGGCCGCGGGCTGCAGCTCCCTCTGCACAGCCACTCTAGCGCCGCGTCCTCTCTAGCGACCGTCGTCTCGCCTGCTCCGCAGCCTCGCTCTCGCCCGCAGCGCCGCTCGGTGACGCCCCTCCACCTTCCGCCTCGGCCGCCGCGCCGACCGCACGACGCGCCCAATCACCGCCCGCCTCACCTCGCCGTTAGACCAATCGGTGCGCAAGTCTCCGAGGCCTCGGCCAATAGGGCGGAGGGGCGGGATCGCGCGGCGCACAGCCAATCGTCTGGCAACATTGCCTCACCGGTCGGCCTCCAGGTGGACAGTGCCCGCCCTCTTAGCCTCCCAGGAGGATCCGTCTCCTCCGCCTCGGCTTGGGCTCCGCCTTTGGTGGCTCGGCAGGCCGGCGCTGAGCGGAGAGCCTCCGGCTGACGTCGGGAGGCGGACCGAGGCTGGAGGCGCCATCTTGGGGGCGCCCGGCCAGTGTCGGCGTAGGGGTTTGGGGCAAAGTTTGGGGTAGTGAAGCCCGCGATGCTCTGGAGGCCCGAGAGCCCTCGAGGGCCGCGGGGCAGGGAATGAAACCCCACTCGGCGTGGATGGGAGAGGGGACCGGGCGGCGGCAGCCACCCAGTGAAAGGGGAAACCGAGGCTGAAGACTTTATTAAGGGCGGGGTTTGAAAGAGGAGAAATAGGGAAGGCTGGGATGGGAACGAACTGTTAGGAGAGGGCGTCTAGGGGAAGAAGGGAGTGAGAAACGGGGAGCGAGAAAGGAAAGGCTCAGTTCCTTTGGAGGGAGCTGAGGGTGAGGGAAGTGGATCCTCAGCGGATCGGTCAGTTTGGGGGGGGGTTTGTTTCTGTTTTTGTTTTTGGGACAGGGTCTGGCCATGTATACCAGGCGGCCATATAGAGATCCGCCTGACTCTGCCTCTCTCTGGTTTTGGGATTAATGGCGTGCACCAGTCAGTCCTCTTGGAGGGTGACTGTCCCTGCACGCAGTTCAGGAAAGGGACTTTCTGCTGAGCCTGATCCGCGAGGTGGAAGAAGAGAATGGACTCTTGGGAATGGTCCTCTGACCTCTGTACATGCCATGACGTGTGCGTGTGTGCGCGTGCGTGCATGTGTGTGTGAGAGAGTGAAGAGAATTGACTCTTGGAAATGGTCCTCTGACCTCTGTACATGCCATGACGTGTGCGTGTGTGTGTAAGAGAATTGACTCTTGGGAATGGTCCTCTGACCTCTGTACATGCCATGACGCGTGCGCGCGCGCACACACACACACACACACACACACACACACACGATTGCCCGAATGTAATAAAATGCTGATGGAGAGTGACCGAGGAAGATGTCCAGTGTCTGTATTCGTACTCCACACCTACAAGTACACCGAAGTGTTCTGAGAGCTCCTTGAATCCAAGGTCAGGGGAGCCATCAGAGGTTCACTTGCGTTGAACTTTACCGTGTCTCAGATGAGGGTCTCAGAGTCGGGTCATTTCCCCCATCTGAAGCCAAAAACGGCTAGGGGACTGAACACAACCAGATACAGGTCGGACTCTTGGGTTGCTGCCTTTTCTGTGCCCTCCTGTTGATGTCTAACTGGGTGTCCTAACAGGCCCGCCTGTTTAAATCAGGCTGCTTGGTCAGAACACTGGCGCTGGTACTTCCTAGCTGTGACTTGGGGCAAAACAACTCCACTGAAAGGGGATGGCATTGTCCTAGGGTTGGGAAGCACTGAGTAAACACTGCTATATAGGAAAAAAAAAATATTTTATTTTTTGAGAGTCTCTGTGTAACTCTGGCTTCCCTGGAATTCTATGGAGATCAGGCTGGTCTCGAGATCTACTGGCTTCCGCCTCCTGGGATTAACGGTGTGCACCACTACGTCTGGCTCCAGAAGTTCTCTTTAGTATTTTCTACTTATTATTAGTATCTAAAGGTGCCTAATGATAGCTGACATCTGAATGTGTTAGGTGACTCTAGGAGTTCTGCCCAATGCTTTCCATTATTCAATTCTCTTAGCAATCCTCTTAGGGAAAAACAGTTACTCTGAGGTACTAAGAACTGGAGCCCAGAGAAGCCATGTGTCCAAGTTCCCAGAGGAAGAGCAGAAAGGCAGTATTCCACCCCAGGAAATGATTCCCTACCTGAGACTCTACTCAATTCCCTGGCAGGTGGATGGTTTGTGGTCATTTGGTGGATGGTTGACTTTAAGAAGAGCAAAGCAAAGAGGGGGTGCATAGACAGCAGAGCTGCAGACTTTTAAAGGATAAAGGTGAATGAAGCTGTTGGTGGGAATTAGTGAGCTCCAAGGGCCTAGCTGCTCTCTAATGTCGTCTGGGGTTTGCCCTTTGGGTTGAGGTCACCTGTGTAGGAGCCAAAGTGCAGACCAGGATCAGCCTTTGGCAAGTGCTCTTGGGTAGTGTTTTGCTCCTGCCGAGGAACTTTCTTCCCTCTCGAGGCTCCAGGCTCTCTTGGCTTCTCAGGCTCCTCTCTGTAAACCTGCTTGGACTTCCCAACTTAATCTGGGTTGGCTAGGCCCTTTCCCTGCAGAGGAAGCCGAGGCCTGGTCAGACACCGTGGGGGTAGCACTGGACTGGGACAGAGTGTATCAGAGAGGGTGCACGGTGAGAAGTCCCTGGATCAGCAAGGACCCAGAGGCAGGTATGAAGCGCTGGTCTCAGGCTTGACTGGAGTGAGGGTGTCAGGTGACTGTAGGTGTTAACCATAGCAGGATGAAGAGGCATATGCAACATCGGTGGGCTTTTGGGGGTCAGAGGTATGTGTCACATGTTTGTTGAGCAAGCCCCACGAAGTCAGAGCTCACCATGTCAGCCCTGGTATAGTTCAAGTCGCCACGTGCCAACTGTGTGTGCGAGGCATGTGGTCACATGTGCTGGGGGCTGCACGTGAGAGTGTCAATGTCTCCTCCCCATCACGAGCATGGGGGTGGTAGTGAGTCACGGGCTCAGCCTTCAGCGCCAACTGTCATGTTCCTTCCCCCCAAATTTCACCCCCCCACACACACCCAGCCGTGCACCACCCACCCCCACTTGAAGATCCATGTTGATTCTCTGTTCCATTCCCCTGCCCTTCTGGGCTCCCTCAGAGACACAGCAGTAGTCCCTGAGAGGGCTCCTCTCTGCTCTGGCTCTGCCCTCTAGTTTCCTGCCATTTTGTCATCCCCTTCCCACGGCCTCACTGATCAGGTGACTAGAAGATGAAGGCCTTCTCGCCCTTCCAGCTCATCTCCACGGGTCCCCAGGAGTTCTCTGCATAATGGAGAATACCCAGCCTCTTCCTCCCTTCAGCATCCCAGCCTCTGTTACCAGAGGCTTTCCAGCTCCATTTCTGTCAGCTAGCCAAGCCTGCCTCAGTGGGCCTCTCGTGCCCATGAGCCCCATGGCTGTCCCTGGGGGTCTCCTGTGCCCATGAGATCGTCCCTTGAGTCAGTGACCTCTCCTTGCTCTATGGGCCCTGTGTATGCTGGCTTCCCCGTGGCCCCTTCTGGGTTACCCCTCTTTCTGTGTTTGTCCCGCTCTGGCCTCTCCCCACCTTCAGACACCTCTGTCCAGGAGCTGCTCTCTGGTCCTCAGCCTAGCTTGCCTTTTTTCTGCCTGGGCTTTTCCCTGTCCTTGTGGAGTGTGTGGGCCTTGACCCACCTCTCCGGGGTCTTGATGGCTGTCTTTCTGCTTCTCTGCATTTTTCTCCATCTGTGGAGTCCTTTCTCCATCTGTGGAGTCCTCTCTCCCCACCTCTAGGCCCTTTGCTCAGTTCTCCCCACCAATGCCTCTCATCTCCATGGGCTCCAGTACCCAGGGCTGCCTGGGCAGGGCGGTGGCATGGTGTGGTTGGAGGGGGTGGCCCCGGGGGTGGGCCCTCTATCCAATGCAGCTCGCTCTTCTCATCAGCATTCTCCACGCAGGGGCCCCCCAGCCACGACCAATACGATCTCCCCCTCCCCTGCTCCCCTCCCTCCGTGTGCTCCCTGACTGCCTCCCTCCCTTCCTCCTGCCCGCCCTCCTCTCTGCCTCCCTCCCTCCCTCCATCTCTCCCCTCCATCACCACCACCACCACCATCACCACCACCACCAGCACCCCGCCCCCCGACCCCCCCCCCCGCGCTCCAGGACCCAGCGCGGGCGGGCGGGCAGGCGGCGGCCTAGGAGAGAAGGAGCGGTGGCGGCGGCGGTAGTAGCGGTAGCCGGCAGCGGGGAGGCAGGCCCGGCTGGGGACGCGGAGCGGCCGGCGGCTGCTGCACACGGGGGACCGGAGTCGGCGGCCAGGCCCTCCCTCCCACCGAGAGCGGCCGCCCCCGGGACACCCCACCCTCCTCCGCCTTCCCGATCCACCTGCTTCTCCCCATCCTCTCCTCCCACCTCGTCTGCTCCCCCTCTCGGTCTCTCCAGGGCTGCCAGTGCCCCGGCCCTCGCCAGCCCCATCCCTGCCCGGCCTCTCCTGGCCCCCCCAGAGCATGCTTCTACCGTGGGGACCGAGGGCTTGAGGACTCCAGGCCCTAGCCTCAGCCAGGGAAGGGCCGAGGCTCCGGGGGGAGGGGGGGAAGGGGGCAGCCCCCTCCCCCCCGGCAGGCCCTCCCCTCCCCCACTCCTCCCGATGGCCGGCTTCCTTTTCTCCACCGGGTCCTCACCCCCTGTGGCCCCCCCAGGCCGGCCCGGCTAGGGGAGGGGGCGGGGGCCCTTTCCCGGGCCGGCTTCCCCCTCCCCCCGGCTCTGCCTGTGCCCCCTCCCTTCCGTTTTCACCTTCCTCTCCTCCTTTCCTCCCTCCTTCCCCTCCGTTTGCTCCTTCCCCCCCCCCTGCTCTCTCCCCTTTCTCTCCTCCATTTTCTCCTTTCCCCTTCCTCCCCTCCCGGCCCGCCCTTTGCTTTTTCCACCTGTCCTTCCTCCCCGCGGCTGGGGAGACACCGTTTTGGATTAGTCGGGGGCCTCCGCCGGCGGCGGGGGAGGGGGCCCGGTGGACTGCCCTCTCCCCCGGCCCCAGCCTCCCCGGCGCCCAGCGGCGGAGCATCCATCTCCTCCTGGTTGTCTTCCTCGGGCCTCGAGGGAGCCCAGCCCTCCGTCCCACCAGGATCCGTGAGTGTCTGCAGGGCGGGGATTGGGCTGGGTCCCGGAAGGCCAGGCTCCCCGCCCGGCTGGCGGGGGGCCCCCACTGTCCCCGCTCCCGGCGGATGGCCCTGGCTCGCAACCTCCCATCCTCCGCGACCTTTTCTCACCCTTACTTGTGGGCACACACCCCACACCTGCTCTCCGCCCCGGCTCCCCGGGGTCCCGTGGGCTGACCGGCTCCTGGGCTATCTCACTTCACAGGCTCCGGGCTCCTGCCGTGTCCAAGGCTTTGGGTCCTAGACTTGTGTGTTGATCCTCTGTCTCTCTCTCTCTCTCCCTGTCTTTCCCTCTCTCTCTCTCTTTCTCTCTCCCTCTCTCCTGCCTTACCATAGGCCGGGTCCCGTTGCATCTCCGGTCTCCCGAAAATGCCTTTGCGTTTCCAAGTCTGCATTTTCCAGGCCTGTCCGACTCTGCCCAACTTCCCGGTTCTTTGCTGTTCTCCCAACCCCGCCTCAGCATCCAGCTCTGGTGGAGAAGCTGATTCCCACCTAGCCTTCTTCCCACTCTGTCTTTCCATTCTTTGCCCGATCCTCGCCACCCCCAGGCTTCATCTCACTTTTCGGCTCTGCTCCCCGAGACCCGCTCTGGGTCCCCGAGCTTCTCCTCCCTAGCTATCCCCATCCACGGGGAACATGTCTGTTCCTTGGCTTCTGCTCTGGCTCTTCCTTCCACCATCCCAGTCTCTCTCCCTACTTGTGAACCACAGCACCTCGAGCACCTCTGGACTGGGGGCTCCAGGGTCCCGGGGGCTCCTGCAGACATCACTGAGGATCTGCATCTGCGTGCTGCTGTGCCTTTCCCGGGCATTCGCTTTGCCTCAGTTTCCCTCTATGGCTCATCCCCTCTCTAGCCTGTGTGCTTCTCTCTCATCTGTGTGTCTGTCTGTGTCTCTCAGACTGTCTCTCTCCAGTCAGTCCGTCTGTGTTTCTCTGGGACTGTCTCTCTCTGGTCAGAGTTCCTTGTTCCTTTCTCCGCCTCTTTATGATTCTGTTTGTTCATTCTGCCTTTGGAGACGATAGTTTCCCCAGTATCTCAGGCTAGCCGCGAACTCACTATGTAGTTGAGGCTGGCTTTGAACTCCTGACCCTCCTCCTCTGCCTGCTGATTGCTGGTATTACAGGTGTGTGTCACTGCACCCTGCTCTCCTCGTGGTTCTTACACCCCCCCCCCTTCTCCTGTGTGCCTGCTGTCTCGTGCGTGTGTCCCTTGTCGATGTCCCTCCCTGAACCTGTAGGGCCTGGACCCCTCTCCTCAGCCTCCCTCTACGACCGGCTCTGTTTCCGTCTGTTTCTCTCCACCTGACCTGAGCCTGGTCTGTGAGTCCCTGGTTCGCCTGACATCCACTTCCCTTTGTTTTCGCTTTTATGTTTTGAGGCAGGGTCTAACTCTCTAGTCCGAGGTGTCCAAGGATTTACTATGCCACATAGACTAGCCTCAGACTCACAATGATCCCCTTGCCTCCAGAGTGCAGGAATTACACGCTGGTGTGGATGTCTTACTTAGTGTCTGTCGCGCCGCCGCTCCCCCCCCCCCCGTTAGCTGTAACCACTTTGGGGTTCTCTTTCCAAGTGCATGCCTGCCGGGACCTCTGTGTGCCTTTGCTCCCCACGGTCTGTCTCTGCACGGTGCCTCTGCCCTTTGGCTCCCATCTGTGTCTTCCACCTGTGGATCCTTGCCCTTCTGCTCTCTCAGTCTTTTTGTCTGTAGCCCCTGATTCCCCCCCCCTCCGCCCCGCATTTCTTCCAGATGTCCCAAGATGAACCCCACCTCCCTCCTGCCCTTCCCCTTGAGAACTCTCCTTCTAGCTCTCCCAGAATTCCTTGCTCTTCTGTCCTGGTCAAGCCTTCACATTAGATCTCAATTGCAGTCTGCAGCCACCAGTCTATGGAGTATGCCCTCCTACCCCTCGGCCTCTTCTTACCCAAGGCAGAGGGGGTGGAGAGGACTTTGTCAAGGTCACCCAGAGAAGTAGAGGCATTAATAAGGCACCCCTTCTCCTTGATGGGACTTTTCTGGCCTTAGAAGCCAGTTCCGAGCCTTGGCTTGATACTCTGCCCTTACCCAGCACCTCTCATTCTGGCTTGTCACCAGCTGAAGTCTTTCCTTGGGGCCTGATGGGATGTCAGGGAACACTAGACATACTTCATGGTGCTCTGGGCTCCACAGTAGCCCTCTTCCCTCAGAGCAGCCAGGGCCAGGGATCCGTGTGCACAACTGGCAAAATGCATCAGTCCAGTGGTTACACACACAGGCCTGGAGTACCCAGAGCAAACCTGGACTCCCTGAGGCCGGCCTGTGAGGACATGTACTGAACCCCAGCAACTGGAACAGGGTGCTGGCAGCGTGTTGTCACCCACCTCTTTCAGAGACTCTCCCAGCTTTCCGTTCTGACTCTCGCTGGTTTCTTGAGTCAGTCTGTGGCTTTCCCTGTGCTCTCTGTCCCCCCCTCCCCACAAGGCTTTCCATGTGTTCTCTGTCCACCCTCCCAGGCTTTCCCTGTGTTCTCTGTCCACCCTCCCAGGCTTTCCCTGTGTTCTCTGTCCCCCCCAGGCTTTCCCTGTGTTCTCTGTCCACCCCCCCAGCTTTCCCTGTGTTCTCTGTCCCCCCCAGGCTTTCCCTGTGTTCTCTGTCTTCTCCCCCCACCCCAGGCTTTCCCTGTGTTCTCTGTCCCCCCACCCCAGGCTTTCCCTGTATTCTCTGTCTCTTTCCCTGTATTCTCCCCCCCCCCCAGGCTTTCCCTGTATTCTCTGTCTCCCCCCACCAGGCTTTCCCTGTGTTCTCTGTCTCCCCCCACCAGGCTTTCCCTGTGTTCTCTGTCTCCCCCCACCAGGCTTTCCCTGTGTTCTCTGTCTCCTCCCACCAGGCTTTCCCTGTATTCTCTGTCTCCCCCCCCCCAGGCTTTCCCTGTGTTCTCTGTCTCCCCCCCCCCCAGGCTTTCCCTGTGTTCTCTGTCTTCTCCCCCCCAGGCTTTCCCTGTGTTCTCTGTCTTCTCCCCCCACCCCCATGCACAGATATCCCCTCGTTTGGTCTGCCCCGTTCTCTCTCTAGCTTCTGTCCTGTATCTCCTCCTCTTCCTGTCCCTTCTCCTTTCTCAGCCTCTCTCCTGGTCCTGTCTCACTTCCTTCAAGTCTGTGTTTTATTTCCGCCGTCTGTTCTCTCATATGCATCTGCCTGCTTCCCTTTCTCATTTTTCTCATCTTTTGAGTCCGTGTGTCTTTCCTCTTGCAGCCTCTCACCCGGTACTTTTTTCTATTTCCTCCTTCCTCTTCCTTCTGCTCTCTCTTTTTAAGTCTTTTGCTATGTCTAGCCCTCCCCCACCCCCTCCCACCCCCGCCCAATCACCAAGTTTCCTAATCCCCAGATACTTTCCCCCTCTCAGACCCTTGGTGCCCAGGCCTCTTCCCATGGGATTGTGGGAACCAGGGACGTCAGGAAAGTGGCAAGTGAGGCTTGGGGTGGGGTTGCCTAGCAACCACTGCATCCTCTCTAGCCAGTTTCTGTTGCCTAGTAACAGCTGCCTGCCCAGAGACAGGGGCGGGACTGGGGTGGTGGTGGCACTTCCCAGTTTCCTGTTGGGGTGGGGCTGGTTCCCCAGAATCACTCCTACTTGAAATTTCCAGCAATGCCTATCCTGTCAGTGACCTCTGACCTTTCAGTCTTCCAGAATTCAGGACTCTAAGCTTGGTGTCCTCCCCCAGTGAGCGGGGCCTTTCAGAACTGTGCATTCCTCCCCAGTGATGTCTGGGAGGACTATGCTTGCCACCCCATCCAGCAGCTTTCCCAAGGGACTCTATCCCCCACATCAGCCATCTCCCTTGGGGTTGGGGTCTCTCTGCAGGTGGCGAGTGGGGGCCGCGGCAGCTGCGTCCCCATGAGGAGTGGAGGAAGATGCCGGCTGAGCTGCTGCTGCTGCTGATAGTTGCCTTCGCCAACCCCAGCTGCCAGGTGCTGTCATCATTGCGCATGGGTGAGGCCCCCAGCACCCTGCCGTCCTCAGAAACTCTCCCTCCAGGCCCCTTCTGGGACCGCAAGCATACTAACGCCAAAGTGCTCTGGTCCCTGGCCTCTCCTTCCCCGGACCCAGATACCCTGCTATCCAGCCTCAGATCCAGGAGTCGAGACCCTTAATACTTATACCTCCCTTCGCCTTCAAGGCCCAAAATCCAAGACCCCACAGCTACCCTTTCTCAGGCCCCAGGAATCTGGCCCCTCCCAACTCCCGTCTCCTCTCAGCTGCAATCCTGGACGACCAGACCGTGTGTGGCCGTGGCGAGCGTCTGGCCCTGGCCCTGGCCCGGGAGCAGATCAATGGGATCATCGAGGTCCCAGCCAAGGCCCGAGTGGAAGTAGACATCTTTGAGCTGCAGCGGGACAGCCAGTACGAGACCACGGACACCAGTGAGCGGGGCCACGGGGGCGTGGGGTGAGAGGCAGGGCAGGTGGGGGCCTCAGTCGGTCCCGCCACCCCTGGCCTCCTCAGTGCAGCCTGTTCTCACTTGCTCACACCTGCTCCCTTCCTCCGTGCCTGCCTCTGCTTCACAGAAGTGGCTGCTGCCGGGTGGAGAGGCCCAGGCACCAAGGTCTGGGGATTTTTAAAGAAAAAGCCCCAAGGGGTTAGAAAAGGTGTTCTGGAGCAGGCTAGCCTGGAGCCTGCTGCGGGTAAGCAGGAGGTGGCACCGTTCTGCAGAGCTGGCCTGCCCCCGCCGTAGGGCTGCTGAAGTGATGCTCACGGACCCCGTAAATAAATGGTAGCACCTACGCTCTTAGTTTGCATTCTGTAGCTATGCTAAAACACTGGCCAGAACCAGCTTGGGGATTAGACAGTTTATTTTAGTTTGCAGGTTATGTAGAGCCCATCGTGGAAGGAAGCACAGACAGGAACTCAGGGCAGGAACCTGAAGGCAGGATCTGAAGCACAGACCGTGGCGGAACCCTGCTCATTGGCTTCCTCCTCCTGGCTTGTTCATGTCATTTTCCTGTATATCCCCACGTAGCACCACCCACAGTGGGCCGAGCTCGCCAGCTTCGGTCATTAACCAAGAAGACACCCCATTGCCTTACTCGCAGGCTAATCTGATGGAGATAGTTCCTCAATTGAGCCCCCGCCCCCGCAAGACGGCTCCAGTTGGTGTCAAATTGACAAGAACTAACCAGAGCACTTGCCCCAGCTCTTTGCAACCCGACGCGTATTAAGACATGTTTTACGCTGCGCACAGGGGCTCACACCTGTCGTCCTAGCGCTTGGAAGGCTGAGGCAGGAGAGTTGCTATGAATTTTAAGTCAGTCTTGGCGACACAGTGAATTTCAGACCAGCCTGGGCTACAGACTAAGATCCCGCGTGAAAAAACCAAACCTACCCAAAACTCAACAGACGTGTTAGGACCGAGACGTGGCCCACTTAGCGTTTATGATACGTGAGCTTGACTCCGAGCACAACAAATAAACAGAAGTGTGAACGGTTTTCTTTCCCACGGGCCTCATCATGAGCTCTATGAGAGCGTGTGTGTTTCAATTCAGATCGCCAAGAAGGAGAATGGGTAGACTGTTTTCAGGCTTTTGTGACTGGCGCATCAGAGCTGGAGGCGCTGAGAGGGAGGCTGGACAGGCAGATGGTTAAACAGGCGTGCGCCTAGAGTTGAGCCAAGGAACAGGTGTGGGCTGAGGCCATCCTGACCAGCTAGGGTCAGTGTGCGTTTGAGGGCATTCTGAAAAGGAAGCCAAGTCAAAGGAAAGCGGGACCCAGAGTTAAAGAGAGGTTCTATAGACGTCTGCAGAACAACTGGATGCAGCTATTCCTGAAACCTTCCCGGGAAATCATGAGTCCCTGAATGTAGCCATGTCTGACGTTAGTCCACAGTCCTCTTAGTGATGGGATCCGATTTATAGTCTCATCCTTTCTCTGTCTTTTCTCTTCTCCCCTCCATTACCCCCATCCACCCCGTGACCTCACACACTCCAGGCAAGGCTTCTGACACTGACCTGTAACTCCAGCCACACTGCGCTCCGAACCCGTCCTGAGTTTCTGTCATGGCTCGCTTAGGGCATCTAAACAGGACAGCATGTCCCAATCCCAACTCCTTCCTTCTGTGCCTTGCGCGTTGAAGGTCCCACCCATTACGCAGACCAGGCGCCTGAAAATGGCCCTGCTTCCTCTCTACTGAGAGCCATTAGTCCTGCCTCTTATTTGTCTCCAGATTTTCTTTCCACCCATCTCCTCTCTATCCTCTGCGCCCCTTGCCCTGCTTCAGGGTGACCAGTTCAGGCACGTACCACCCGCCTCACTCACCACTCAAACCCAGCTCCGAGTGCTGGTTTCACCGGGAGGGCATCATGGGTAGGAGAGTGACTGAAGAGGTTGAAGGGAGGTAGAGGAAGCCTGGTGTGCAGTTCAGAAGGAGGCCAGTAGAGCTGGGTGTGGTGGTGCAGGCCCGTAGTCCCAGCACTTGGAGGCCCAGGCAGGGGGAGTATAAGTTCAAAGCCAGTGTTGTTTACGTAGCAAGATCCAGGATAGCCTGGGCTGTATAGTGAAACCTTGTGCACACACACACACACCATGGTGTCCACATGCTCTCCCGTGTTCCTCTTGGCTTGGCCTGTCTCTCTGTGGCTTTTTCACCCCGCCTCCCTCTGTCTGAGCGGGCCAGGTACTGGTCCTCTGGGATCCAGGCCAGTGGAGGAGAATCCTACAGCTCTGAGCCTCCGGATCCTCCCCTGGGCAAGGGCAGCTCCCTGTGGGTGGGGCGGGAGCAGAAGCAGAGGCTCCCTAACTCTGGTTTCTTCCCTGCCCCACGCAGTGTGTCAGATCCTGCCCAAGGGGGTCGTGTCTGTCCTGGGACCCTCCTCCAGCCCAGCTTCTGCCTCCACTGTGAGCCATATCTGTGGGGAGAAGGAGGTGAGGTGGGGTGTCGGAGGTGTGTGGGTGGGGATGGGGCTTGGATCCCTGGCAAGCAACACCTCTCTTTCTCTCCAGATTCCCCACATCAAGGTGGGTCCTGAGGAGACACCCCGCCTTCAATACCTTCGCTTCGCATCTGTCAGCCTGTACCCCAGTAATGAGGACGTCAGCCTGGCGGTCTCCCGAATCCTCAAGTCCTTTAACTACCCCTCGGCAAGCCTCATCTGTGCCAAGGCTGAGTGTGAGGGCGAACTGGGTGTTCTGTTTCCGTTCTCACTAGGCATCCCTTCCCAAGAGCCCTAGCGTCCCACGCAGTTTCGTGGTCCCACCGGGCACTGGCTCCTCTAGTTCACACTGTCCACTTCTTCTTCACGCACTGGGATATCTGGTTCCATAGATCCCTTCCTGTCCCAGAGAGACCTCATGTGATTCCCTGAGAGCGAACCCCATTGGCCCAGCTCTCACCAGCCTTGTGGGGTGGTAGGGGGGTCTGTGCTGGCACGTAACTTTTAAAAGTGGATTGTTAATTTTTAGTTAGTGTTCAAAATAATAGGTTTCATTTGACATGTTTGTACATCTCATTTTGCTCTGATTGCCCACTGTATGCAACTCTTGGTCTAAGGGTAAGGGTTAGGGACACAGAGGGTTACATGGGCTTCCAGGAGATGTATGGGGCCTTTGGAAGGGGTCTGACCTATCCAGGAGGCTCAGAGGCCATATCCGAAGAACGTTACCTCTAAGCTGAACTTGAAGCTTTGGGCAAGTATGTTCCAATCGGGGGGCCTTGGTGGGACGGAGGTAGAAGGCCCCAGGGCGCAACCCCTGAGAGGTCTCGAAGCTGGAGCTTGGAACAGCGAGATGGGGCAGGAAAGCCTTGGAGGTTCCCAAGCAGCACAGGACGAGGAGGCCGTGGTCAGACCTGCGTAGTGAGATGTGACAGAGGGCGTAGGAACGTGCATGTGTGGGAGCGACGATGGCATCTGGACGGAAAGCCAGACCTCCTTGAGGAGAAGAGTTGGGTGGGGTGGGGCAGGGTGCGCGGGTCGTGGGTGACGCCAGAACTGTAGAGGGGAGCGGTCTGTTCAAGAGCGCACCCCCGGTGTGACGTTCTTTGGATGTTCAAGCGTGGCGAACTGGGGACGGGTTGTGAGTGGAGGTTGGGGGGAGGACGGAGCTTTGGGACGTCTAGGAGGGATTTCTCTTTCCGGAGGTTCTCGCTGAGCACCTGCTGTATGTGAGACTGTCCTGTCGGGAGGACAGCCATGAGCGAGGTAGACCCAAATGGTTGTCCTTGTTCTCCTTTCTATCTGGTCGGCGGAGTACGTTCTCTGGAGCAGGAGGAGGGGTCGTAAGGATTGGAGTCGGGGAGGTAGTGGGTGTGGGCCTCTGAGATGAGGTGACATCTGAGGAGAGAGCCGAGCCAGGTCAAGGGTGAGCCATGGAGTCCGACGCGAGGGAACAGCCAGGCCGTTCCACAGGTCGGAAGGCTGACTCAGTGGAACCACGAGGAGGAGGCCCAGCTGGAGCAAGTGGAAGCGTTAAGTGGCAGGGAGGAGATGAGAGGCTTGGCACAGGGCGGGACCACATCCGCCTCCTTCACTCTGGCTGCTGTGTGGGGAGTGGACTCAAGCAAGCGTGGCTTGAGCCAGGGCGGTGACTGTGGTGTGGCTTGCTTGACGCTGATGGCTTCTTAGAGAGAGACTGGATGGATGAGAGAGGGAGAAAGAAGAATTAAGGCAAGCCATCAAGGTTCTGGCCTTGGTGACTGCCTGTCACCCGAAGGAGGGAACAGGCAAGGGAGACAGTTAACTGCTGTGTCAGGCATTCCAGTGAGAGGTCAGGAAGGTCAGACATCTGGAATCTAGGAAGATGGCTGAGGGGATTTTACCTGGGGCTCTCTCAAAGCATGAAGTCCCCAAGCCCAGTCCCAAGGGCCCCCGCTGTTCCAGAGACAGCAGCTCCATCTTCTCAGCTCTCCCTCCAGTCTTCGGTCCAGCTGCCCCATGCCTCCGGGAAAGCGGAAGAGCATCTGCGGACTCCGCGTCCGGGCAGGCGGAAGGAACGGCTCTAACATGGGGCCCTGCCCTCCTTCAGGCCTGCTGCGGTTAGAAGAACTGGTGCGCGGCTTCCTCATCTCCAAGGAGACGCTGTCGGTCAGGATGCTGGATGACAGCCGGGACCCCACGCCACTGCTCAAGGAGATCCGCGATGACAAAGTGTCTACCATCATCATTGATGCCAACGCGTCCATCTCCCACCTCGTGCTCCGTAAGGTGGGGGCCCCTCCTCGTACTCTCCGCAGAACCGGGGGACCCATACCTCAGCTGTGGGAAGTGGGTTTCATAGGGTTTGCAGCTCCCTGGTCACATGACCCAGGACAGTCCCTTTTTTTTTTTTTTTTGGTCTGTGAAGTGCAGACATCAGTGGGGCCTACCTCTTTGGCTTGTCGAGGGTCGTCAGCCTGCGGCGGGGACAGTCCTCAGAACCGCGTTGGCCCGGAGTTAAGTGTCGCGGTCATAACTGGAGCTAGGGGCCGTCGTGAGCCGCGTGGGTGCTGGGAATTGAACTCGGGTCCTCTGCAGGAGCAGTACACACCCCTAGCCGCAGAGCCATCTCTCCAGCCCCTGTTGTTTCCGAGGCGAGATCCCTCCGCGGGCAGTTCAGGCTGACCTTGAACTGGAGAACTTTTGAAGGGCTCATACGTGTTCCTAACTGGGGCTCTCCCCTGCCGTGCAAAGCAGGTATTTTGCGCATAGTGTAGACATCGAAGCTGGGACTCCGGAGGCAAGGCCAGAGCCCAAGGGCCTTCCCCTGTTGGCCTAGCACATTCCACCGGTGAGCCATGCTCAGTAATCATTCATTCACTGCCCTGTGCTTAATTTTTCCTCATAATCAAATTTGTATTATTTTTCCCCATTTGTTTTTCATTTATTTTTCTCTTAATTAAAACCATATGTCACTGCTGATCGCAGCCGGCAGGAAGAAGTGTTGAGCAGGCTCTCGAGGGCACAGAGGGTTAGGGAGGAGGTTCTGGGCCCACAGGCTGCCTGGGCAGAGGTCTTGCCCTCTCCCACGGAACCGTGTATATGCATCGAAGTCTCTTCTCTCTTCCTTCTTGGCCTTCCCTGATACTCAATGTGTCCAAGCCCAGCTCCTGGCCATAGAAGTTCAAACTGGAGGTCTGTAATGTTAGGGTTCTCACGTGGGGTCCCGATGGGGGCTCCTGGTGTGAGGAGGCCCTTCCGTCTTGTCCTCCTGGAGGGTCCTGAGGAGGAGGGGGCTCAAGGAATGAACCCTGAGATTCTAGTGGATTGCCTTCAATTTCAGAATTTCCTCTTCTTCCTCCGTTCCTCCCTCCTCCCTCCCTCCCTCTCCTATCCTCTCTCCTTTCCCTCCTGCCCCTCTCTCTTTTCTTTTGATGTTTCCGAGGATTGAATGTGGGGCTTTGGACCTTTTAATCGAGGGCTTTGCCACCGAGCTAGATCCTCAGCCTTCTCTTTCCTTTTCATTTGAACCAAGATCTTCCAAAGTTGCCCAGTCTGCCCTTAAGCTCACTCTGTAGCCCAGACAGGCTCTGGTCTCCCAGTCTCACTGGCTTAAGCCACTTGAGTAGCTGGGATTATAGGCCCGTGCCCCCAGGCCCGGCAGCCGGGTGACGATCAGCCAGGCTGAGCCCTAAACGTCGGCAGTGCCGATGGCTCTGGGTGACTTAAGGGTGAGGTTAAGGTCTCTTTCTGCCCCCGCCTGCCCCATTCCCCGGGCTTCCGTTTGTCTCTGGTGGGAAGTTTTTGAGCGCCTTCCCAGGAAACAGCAGACATGTGAGCGTCCCATTCTCTGCAGGGAAAATTCTCTTCTCCCCGGCCCCAGCCACCGTGCTGGGATGCCAGGGACCCACGTCTCCTCCCTCACGGGTCTCCTGCCGCCCTCTCTGTCTGGGTGTCTCCTCACCAGGCCTGTCTCTAAATCTCTCTTCCCCTCTTGTGTTCCCCTGTCCCCTGCCTCTCGGCCTCTCGGCCTCTCCTGCGTTCTCCAGGCTTCGGAGCTGGGAATGACCTCAGCGTTTTACAAGTACATCCTTACCACCATGGTGCGTACCCTGCCTGTGCCCCTCCCCGAGCCCCCCACCCCCACCCCCTGCTCCTGTCCTCACTCAGGCCACACCCCTCTTCTTGGTCCCAGGACTTCCCCATCCTGCATCTGGACGGCATTGTCGAGGACTCCTCCAACATCCTGGGCTTCTCCATGTTCAACACCTCTCACCCCTTCTACCCGGAGTTCGTGCGCAGCCTCAACATGTCCTGGAGGGAGAATTGTGAAGCCAGCACCTACCCCGGCCCCGCGGTGAGCACGCAGATACCCACCGGCACCGGACACTCTGTGCACTGGGGGCGGGGCTTGTGAGTCTCATTCTGATCCTACCGGAACTCTGCGGTACCCAAGACCTCACGGTGAGGCCCGGTGATGATGAGTCTGACCCAAGTCTCCTCTCCACCTCTCAAGCTTATCAACCCAGGACAGGCGTGTCCCAGGGCGTTTGTGCCCCACCTCCTTTCCCCGTGCACTTCCCACAGAACCAACAGCTTCTCCCTCACAAACCTCTTGCTCAGATGTCTCCTTGGTCGGAAGACCTAACTTGTACCTCCTATTTTATTTATTTATTTAGGGTCAAGGTCTCACTCTGTGGCTCTCAGCACAGCCACACCTTTGTCATTCCCCTGAATCCCAGAGCTGAGCTCAAGGCGGAGAGCGCTGTCCCTCCATTCTCCAGGGGAGGAATCTGAAGCTCAGAAAGAGGCTGAGACATGGCCAGTCAGTCAGGAAGTATCAGAACTGGGCTCCCCACTCAGAGCCACGTGCCTTCCGGGCCCAGGAGCAACACTTAAAAACTCTCCTGTCTCCTCAGCCACTCTGTGGTTCTCTTTGCCATAATGTAACATGCCCCGGCACACTCTGAATGTCACCGGTGGCTGTCTTGTCAGCTTACCTTAGCCGTGCAGACTTGGCAGGGAGACAGCTGGCTACCTCGGCTAACTCCTCTCAGACAAGCCAAGCATGGTGGCACACGCCTGTAGTCCCAGCATTTGGAAGATAGAAACAGATGGGTCAGGAGTTCAAGACCAGCCTCAAGCTATGTATGGAGTTCCCAGGCCAGCCTAGGCTACATGAGATCCCGTCTCATAAAACCAAAACAACAGACTCTCAGGAACTACCTTCTCCAAACACATGGCCACGCAGTCTTCACCGAAGCGCGAGACAGTACATTTGCCCCACAGTCACCCAGAGACACTGTAGTCCCTCCCTCCCCCGACAGACCAGTTCTCCACTCCTGCAAAGATGGAATTTGTGTGATGGGTGGGGTCACCCCACAGGGTCTTGGGGGCGGGGTGCTTCCTGACTAAGTGGACTGCTTCCTGACCTGCCTCATCTCCTCCCTCTCTCAGCTGTCCGCAGCCCTGATGTTCGACGCTGTGCACGTGGTGGTCAGCGCCGTCCGAGAGCTGAACCGAAGCCAGGAGATCGGCGTCAAGCCGCTGGCCTGTACTTCAGCCAACATTTGGCCCCATGGGACCAGCCTCATGAACTACCTGCGCATGGTGAGCCAGGAGCAAGGGGGCGTGGGGGCGGTGGGGAGCAGCCGCCAATGCCTCAGGCAGGGCCATTGACTGTGTCCACCCTGCCCTTCCTCTGCCTTCTCCCCGCCCTGACTCCCCCCCTGCTCTGCCTCCTCCTCATCCCTGCATCCTGGCTGTCCGGGGTTGTGTGCGCCTCCTCTGTTCTCTTGCCTGTGTACCGTCCTCTCTCTACTGCTGTCCCTGCCCGGCTGCCTCCCCTCCCTCTGCCCCGCCTCCCGCCCTGCTAGGTAGAGTATGATGGGCTGACTGGACGAGTGGAGTTCAACAGCAAAGGACAGAGGACCAACTACACGCTGCGCATCCTGGAGAAGTCCCGCCAGGGCCACCGCGAGGTGAGCAGCCCCAGGGTGACCCCAGAGCCTCGCTGGGCTACGGCCACTGAGGCTTCCGCGAATATGGACAGGGTTTGTGCTGACGACGCCCCTCTCTGTCCCCAGATCGGGGTGTGGTACTCTAACCGGACCCTGGCCATGAATGCCACCACCCTGGACATCAACCTGTCACAGACTCTAGCCAACAAGACGCTGGTGGTCACGACTATCCTGGTGAGTGGCCCCTCGGGGCAGGGGGCAGTAGGCGGAGGGAGCCTAGTGCTGAGTCTCCCCGAACAGCTTCACAGCCTGTCATAACCCCCACACCAGGACGGGGAGGCGCCCCTTTGCTGACACAGGGCAGTGTGCAGCGTACCTGGGGTGTGTCCCACGCACTCAGCATCTCCAGACTGTGACCAAAGTGTCATCGAGTCCCCGTCTGGGCAGAGTATCGGTCTCAGCCTGGGCGCCTCTGCCGAACCCTCCTGCCTCCTGCGTGTAGGGGTCTACACATAGGCCTGGTGGGCAGGGGCTTTCCTGAGCTGCTGGGCCTGGGGGCTGGGCAGGCCGGGTGGCTTCACCCTTCGCAGCAGCCGGGTCCGTGGCCTGTGGCCCGCCTTGGCTACGTGACATGCTCAGCAACGCTGAGCTGGGCCAGCTAATTGCTGTGATGCCTGAGTCCAGAGACAGTTTCCACGGAGGGGCGGTGGAGGGGTGGCGGTTAGAAGCCCCTTCTCAGCAGCCAGTCCCCAGGGACCTTCTGACCCAAAGTGGACCTCAAATGCCCCTGGAGCAGAGCCAGCGAGCCAGTCGTTGATGGCTTGCAGATGAGAAAGCCGGAAACTTTGTAATAGCCCCGCTGAGGGGTCTTAAGGCCTGGCTGCTGGGGGCGCGGGGCTGGGGGCACCTGTGTGTGCTGTGCTCCATCCTTGATACATCCTGGAGTTGAAAGAGATGAGACCTTGGTGGGGGGCAGAGCTAGAGGTCAGGGAGAGCGTTTCAGGAGAGTCCCCGAGGCCTGAGAACCAATGTTGTTCTTGACTCGTTCGTGAACTTCACTCTTAATTCCTTAAATATTTGCCGAAGCTGCCATGTTCCTGGCCTGGCCCAAATTCTAGAGTCACAGAAATGAGTCAACGGGTGCTCTTGCGGGGCACCGAGGGGCAGGGGTGCCAGCTCGATGGTGACACACCAACACCAGGGCACCCGTTCCAAACCAGGCCGTGAGGGGGTTCACAGAGACGGAGACCGCCACGGAGGCTGGGGAAGGGCTCACAGGTGAGGCAGCGGCACTTGGGGCTTCACAGGCAGCATAGGAGCGCACGGAGAGGATCCGGGCAGCTGCAGGGCCGTTGGGCTGTTTGTCGCGTTAGGCAAACATCCTCAAGGCGTGTCGCCGGACTTCGACGTTTCCTGTTTTATTATTTTATTTACATCGTATTTTTGAGAGTGTCTCACTATGTAGCCCTGGCTGCTCTGGAACTCTGTGTAAACCAGGTTAACCTCAAATTCACAGAGATCTGACCGCCCCTGCCTCCCAGGGTGCTCCCAAGAGCGCCACCCAAGAGGCACGCCGCCGTGGGCAGGCGGAGCTTGCACCCACAGTGAGCACGGCCGTCAGCTGTGGCTGAGCACGCTGCCGGCCTTCCATGTTCACAGTCCGGAGCTCAGCACCCTGAAGGAAGCTGCGTTCGGGTGAAGGCAGGGAAGGGTTCGGGGGGCGTGTGGAAGACTGCCCAGCCAGAAGGTGCCACGGCTGACCCGAGGTGAGGGAGTCTGAGCCTGTCCTTGATACCGTATCACCTCACCTCACCGGCTTCTCCCCGCCCGCAGGGCCGTGTTCTGACGGTGGAAGCAGCACGGTTCTTGGCCCTTTTCCGGCCTTTGCAGGCACTGCTGTCTCTACTACACACACGCACACACACACGCGCGCGCGCACACACGCACACACACACACATGCAGGCAAAAACGCCCTTATACATAAAATAATAAAATTAAATTTAAAAGCGAAGAGATAATCTAGACGCACGCCTTTGATCCCAGCACTCGGGAGGCAGAGGCAGGAGGATCTCTGTGAGTTCAAGGTCAGCCTGGTTTACAGAGTAGGATCCAGGACAGCCAGGGCTACTAGAGAGACTCTGTCTCCATAAAAACAAAACAACAAAAGCAGAGGGGGTAAAGAAAAGCTAAGGGGGTAAAGTACTCCTGGCAGACAACAGGCCTTGGGTTGGTCAGGGTCCCGTAAAATGCATTTCCTAGAATTCATGCACATGGCTTCCGGTCCTGGCTTGATAAGCAGCAGACAGCTTGTCAGGAATGATCTAGAATCTTTCCTACTTTATTTAATTTTTTTGGTTTTACTTTCAAGAGATTATCTGTCTCTATCCCATCTCCTGTTGGGGACCAAACCCAAGGGTCCCTCACTGGGGGGGATTCTAGGCAGGGTCTCTGCCACTGAGGCATAACCCCCGACTTCAAGAGCGTTTTACCTAAGTGTAACGCACGCATACAGACTTATGACTTTGCACCAGTTATAAAATCTTGTATCTCCGAATGCTCACAGACTGAACACACTTACATAACCAGCTCCCTAACCTGAGATGGTGTCTCTGCCAGTCACTAACCCGCCAATTAAGCCATATAAGTGGTGCATTGCATGGCGTCACACCTGACTCCTTCTGACTGTGTTTGTAAGACCCTCGTAGCGGCGTGGCGTTCAGCCTCATGACAGTTTGCGTATTCGTCGAACGTAGACCGACATTGGATGTTGCTATTGTTATGAGTCACTGCACGAAGAGCGTTACAGCGTATGACTTTTGTGCTCTGGTTTTGACGCTTCTGTGGGTCTGTCCTGAGGAGTGGGGTTGCTGGGTCGCCCTGTGTCTGAGCGTTGGCGGACATCGCGCCCACCTCCCCCCTCGGCGTGGAACTGGGCGCTCCATGGCTCCTCATTTTCCCTGGTGATGCTGTGTATAGGGGCCTGCGGCGTGGTGCTTCCCTTCGTATTTGACCTCCTCTGTGTGTTGGGTGGCCATTTGAAAAAAAAGAGAAGTTGGAGCTTAATAAGTGGGTGCAAAGCTGTGATCCCAGAATTGAGGGGTGGAGGCAGGAGGATTTGGGGTTCAAGGCTGGCCTGGGCCACATAGAAAGACCCGAGCTCAAAAACAAAACAAACAAAAAAAAACAAAACTGGGGGCGTGGCTCAGTGGTAATGCATTTGCCTTGTGTGTATAATGCCCTGGGTTCCAACCAGCACTGCCCCGCCCCCCGAAAGGGGGCGATATGACCTTCTCACTAATTTTGGAATTACTCACACTTTCTAGAGACATGTCCTTTGCCTGATACGTGTATCACGGACATCTTCCCACCCTCTGTGAGTCACCTTGCATATATATATATTTTTTCTGTAGACCAGGCTGGCCTCGAACTCACAGAGATCCACCTGCCTCTGCTTCCCAAGCGCTGGGATTAAAGGCGTGTGCGCCACCGCCGCCACCGCCACCGCCGCCTGGGAATATTTCATTTTATTTTTATTATTTTATGTATGTCTTATTTAGGTTTCTGTTGCTGTGGCAAAATGCCCTGATCTAGATTCAGTTGGGGGGAAAAGGGTTTAATATTATAGTTCGTAGTCCATCGTCCAGGGAGGTCAGGACAGGAACCTGCAGAGGCCATGGAGGATCACTGCTCCGTGGCTCGCTCTCCACGGCATATTTACCTGTCTTCTTACCCAGGACCACCAGTCCAGGGGCGGCACCATGGCAGTGAGCTGAGCCCTCCCCCGTCCGATGCCTACAGGTCCTCCTACTGCCCGATCTTACAGAAGCATTTCTCAACTGAGGTCCCCTCTTAGAGGTTCTAGCTTGTGCCGAGTTGACGTGAAAACCAGCCAGCACAGCGCACATGCGTGTTTTGTCCGCGTGTGTGTCTGAGCACCGAGTACATGCCCGGTGCCTTGCAGAAGCTAGAAAGGGGAGTCGGGTCCTCCGAGACTGGAGTTACAGGTGGTTGTGAGCTGCCACGTGGGTGCTGGGAATCAAACTCGTGCCCCTGAAAGAGCAACCCTGAGTGAGCCGTCTCTCCAGCTCTACCTTTCCATTCTTAGTTGTATCTTTTGATAAAAAAGACCTCAGGCTGGGCGAGCAAGATAGCTAATATGTCTCAGCAAGTAAAGCACTTGCCCTGCAAGCCTGAGTACCTGAGTTCGATCCCCAGTACCCACCTAACAGGTGTGTGTCTGTGTGTCTGTGTGTGTCTATGTGTTTGTGTGTGTGTGCGTGTGTGTGTGTGTGCGTATGTGTGTGTGTGTCTGTGTGTGTGTGTGTCTGTGTGTGTGTGTCTGTGTGTGTGTGTGTGTGTGTGTGTGTCTGTGTGTGTGTCTGTGTGTGTGTCTGTGTGTGTGTGTGTGTCTGTGTGTGTCTGTCTGTGTGTCTGTGTGTGTGTCTGTGTGTCTGTGTCTGTGTTGGTTCTGTTCTTCCACCATGTGGGTCTTGAACACGGGTCCTCAGGCTTGGTGGCACGTGTCTTTGCCCCACTGAGCCATCTCACTGGCCCCTTGAACCGGTTTTAATGTTTCTTTAATGTTTCCATGTGTAGGTGGAGCTCGCAGGATAACTTTTGAGAGCTGGTCCTCTCCTCCCATCTTGTTCTGAGGCAAGGCCTCTCCTGCTTCTGTTGCTGTGCTGTGTGCTCTGGGCAGGTTGACCCGTGAGCGTCTAGTCAGTTCTGTCTCTGATCCGCCTCCTCACCGCTGCTGTAAGAGCGCTGAGATTACAGACTCCAGCCGCCAGGGCTGGCTTTTTGTGCTTTTTTTTTTTTTTTTTTTTTTTTTCCCCAAGACAGAGTTTCTCTGTTGTAGCCCTGGCTGTCCTGGAACTCACTCTGTAGACCAGGCTGGCCTCGAACTCAGAGATCCGCCTGCCTCCGCCTCCCGAGTGCTGGGACTAAAGGTGTGCGCCACCGCCGCCCTCCACATTTGGCTGTCCTTGAGGGTTCTGGGGACCAAACTCGCCTATCGCAGTTCTTATGCGTTACCCCTAAGCCATCTTGCCAGCCCCTTATTTTATTTTTACTGCATTTGGGGCTTGTGCCTGTGTGGGTGTGTTTGCTCACAGGATTTCCACAGCCCCTGTCGCAGAGGTCAGAGGTCAGAGGAAAACACATGGAAGTTGTGTCTCCCCTTCCACTGAATGGCCAGTGTCTTAGTCCACTGAGCCATCTTGCCGGCCCTCTAATTTGTTTTGCAAGACCCTCCCCCGCCCACCCCCCCCCCCGACAACCCCCCCCCCCCCCCCCCCCCGCTCTTTCTCTCTCACTCTCCAGTCTGGAGCTTGCTGCTTTGCGAGATTGGCCACAGAGCCTCGCCCTGGCCCCGGTCTGCGGGAGTCTGTCCCTGCTCCCGCACCCTTGCACAGGGGTGGGGGTGGGGCTTACAAATGTCCAGGGCCACTAGTGGGTCTCCGTGGGCGCGTGCCACAGATCCCACACTTGCACCACAGGCGCTTTACCCACTGAGCCTCCCTCCCGCTTTAACTCTTTACAGTGTACACGCTTTTGAGTATATGGCTCCAGTGTTTGGAGTCCCCACCAGCCCCATGTAGTAGTTAGTGCACGCCTGTAATCCCAGACCTTGGCAGAAGGAGTTCCAGGGCCCAGCGTGAGGTCTAACCGGGGAAACAAAGCGATTCTCACAAAGAGTTAGAAAGGACAGTGGGCGGCGGTGGCGCACGCCTTTAATCCCAGCACTCGGGAGGCAGAGGCAGGTGGGTCCCTGTGAGTTCGAGGCCAGCCAGGGCTACAGAGTGAGAGCCCCAAGAGGACAAAATTAGCCTCCATCTCTCCCTGGCCCCTCCGGCCTCCCTTCCAGAAATGTCTCCGTGTTCAAGCAAACCCCAGCTCTTTCCTTCGCAAAGAATGGCATATTGTACAGGTTGTTCTGTAGCTGGTGGGTTCTTCCTCTTAATATATCTTATAGGCCTTGCTATTTTAGTATTTGCCTGCGATCTCTCTAACATGTTCCAAATTAGGTCTTTGTTCCCACCCCAAGCCCCAACGCGCTGACTTTTCTTGGACCTGTGTTTCTGCGTGTAGATGTTCAGCTGTTCGTGAGCCAGCTTCTTAGAACTGGGCTCAGCAGCCTTCTTCGCCACAGAACCACTGGGAGGATCAAAGGTTTAAGGCATGCTTGAGCTACATACTAACCCTTTCGTTGAGTGCCCAGGACTGTCAGTTGAAGTCTGTGTCCTGACTGTTACCCCTCTGTGGAGGCTACCTCCTCCGCCATCTCTGTAAGCTCAGACAGCTGTGGACAGACCACAAGCCCAGGCTCCTCGGTGCATGGTGCACGGGAGGGAGCAGGCCTTGAGTGCGAGCAGGCCTGTGTGGATCTCGCTATTTCTGCTCTCTCCGTCATTCTGCTCTGCTTTGGCTGGTGGCCTTGGGCTGGACGCCTTACCCCTAACCCCTTTCCTCTGCTGTGTTCTGACAGGGCGGTAGGAGAAACACCCGCTCCCCCCTCCCCCAGGCTCCAGCGGTGGCTCTCCTCTCTGATCTCCAGCCCCGCCCCCCAGTCTCTGTCTGGCTCCTCTCACGTCTGCTCTCCCCCCCCCCCCCCTGACCACTTGAGCTCAGTCTGGCACAAGGCTTAAGAGCAGAGCTTTGGGGCTCTGGAGTCACACTGACTTATGACTTTGCTTCTCCGGCCCTCCGTGTCCCCAGCTGTACGACAGAGGTAATAATACCGCCCTCCCACGCCGGCAGAGCTGTCACACAGCAAGCCCACAAGAAACGCTAGCGGCCGCCGCTATTATTAGTATTCTCTCACATTCCCTTTTGGATTTGGAGAAGCAGCTTGGGAGGGAGAGAAGCCCCAGCCTCTCTCACTCTATCCTGCGTTGTCCTTCAGCTCGGTCTGCGGGCGCAAAGGCCCATAGTGTAACCTGGTCTCCCGGGAAGAATGTCTGTCTGTGGCTTTTTGAATACTCCCCTGACACTCAGAGACTTAAAACTGTTATTTCTCATGATTCTGTGGGTTGGCTGGGTAGTCCTCAGTTTGTCCCCCTCGGGCTTACTGGCTACCTTCATCTAGTGGCCGGGAGGTCCCAGAGTGTCCATGGGTGCTCCTGTTGGCTTCCAATCCCTGGTCTACCCGTCCTGCTGCGGGCTAACCAGAGTTTCCTTACATGGAGGTCTCAGAACTGCTCTGAAGGCTGAGGCTTTGGAATTCAGCCGCCATGATTTCTACCATGTCCTGTCAAAGCAAGTCACACAGCCAGCCACCACATGAGGGGTGGGGGTGGGGCTGCCTCCTGCCCTCTCCGAACCCCAGTGCACTGTGCATTTAAAAACAAGCACGGGCCCATCATCCTAGCTATTTGGGAGACTGAGGTTGAGAAGAACCCCAAGTTCAAGGCTCCTCTGCTCTGCAGTGTGACTTCAAGATCAGCCTGGCCAAGTTAGTGAGACCCCAGTTCAAGATGAAAATTTAGAAAGAGGTTTAACTGTAGCTAGGCAGTAGAGAGCTTGCCTAGAATCCCCCAGTGAGGGGCTGGAGGTGACTCAGTGGTCGAGGGCTTGCCTGCCATGCCTGGACACTAGGTTCAATCCCAGCTTTGCAAAGAAAAAGAGTCTAAAGCTACTTCCTTTAATATAGACTTTTGTGAGGACTTAAAGCCAAATAATCTGGGGCTGTGAGAGGGCTCAGGCACCAGGGGCACTTGCTGTGAGGCCCGGCAACCTGGCTCAGGCACCAGGGGCACTTGCTGTGAGGCCCGGCAACCTGAGTGTGATCCCTGGAGCCCACAGGAAGGTGGGAGGGAGAACGAGCTCCATAGGGCTGTCCTCTGACCGTTACATGTATGTGGTGGCATGCATGCCCTCCTTCATTGTGTGTACACACACACACATGCACACACACACATGCACACACACACACATCCATACCCACAGACACACACACACACACGTGCGTGCGCGCGCACACACACGCACGTATGTCGATACACATATACTCACACACACACAAACATACACACACATCCATACCTATAGACACACACACACACACACACACACACACTAATATTATATAATACAGGGTCTCTGTATAGTCCTAGCTGTCCCATAGAGCAGGCTGGCCTCGAACTCACAGAGATCTGCCTGCCTCTGCCTCCCGAGTGCTGGGATTAAAGGCGTAGGACATCGCGCCTGACTAGTGATAAATCATTTTTTTAAGTCAAGTAATCCAAAGCCACACACACAGGACAGGAAAGGGGAGGAGGCTATCCCATGGTGCGCACCGTGGATGTCATTAGCAGAGAGTTCTCTCCTGGGTATTTTCTGAGTCCTAAATTCTTTCACGTAACCGCTCATTTAGATAGTGACCGCTGCCGCAGTTAGTCACGCTTTTATTCCGACTGCCTCCAGGAGCCCTTGCTCTGCTGGTGTTCTGGAAGGCTCTCTGCCTCTGTGTCTTTGCCGCCGTGAGACCAGTCAAGCAGTCATCAGTGTAGCCACAGATGGCGGCACTCATATCTATAATCCCAGCGGTCAGAAAGCTGAGACAGGAGGATTGCGAATTTGAAATCATCGCTTTAATCCCAGTTCTCAGGATCTCCGTGAGTTCGAGGCCAGCCTGGTCTACGGAGTGAGTTCCAGGACAGCCGGAATGACGACAGAGAAACCCTGTCTTGAAAAACCAAAGCCAGAGAAACAAAACAACCCAAAGAGCCTGGGTTTGGTTCCCAGGACCCACATGGTGCCTCACAGCCATCCGTAACTCCAGTCCCAGGGGATCCAGCGCCCTCTTCTGACCTCTTTGGGCGTCCAGCACATATGTGATGCACGGGCGTACAGACAGGCAAAACACTCTTACACATAAAATTTTAAAATCTTAAAGCAACACCAACAGAAGACCATCTGCAGAGCAGAGGCCGGAGATTGTAAACTGGCAGGTGCGTTCACGTGGCCTTAAAGTAGAAGAAACCTGGTATTAGAATTTGAATGAGCCGCTAACACTCATGATCAGGAGATTTTACAAAACAATCCAGGCATCCAAATTCTCTTCCAGTTTCACCGTCTGCCCTGTCAGGCCTGCCTGCCTCGTGGCGACTAGGGCTGGAGGGAAATCCCGGTGAAGGGTACTCTCTTGGGGCACATCGGTGGCTCATGAAGTTGGTTTAGTGAGTCACTGGCTGTGTGGGAAAAAATGAAGACCTCTAAATTGAAACTACCCATGTATGCGATGATAGGAAGTGCGCGTTGTCCGGCGGAATTGGATCAGGTCATGTGTGTATCGTGTGTGTGGAAAGGGATAATTCGGGTAAGGTGTGTCCTCGGAGAATCTTGAAAACTCCATCCTAGTCGGATGCAAGTCGGACTCCCTCCGAAACCCCTCCTTTCTCCTCTGGCTGGAGCCCGGTGGGCTTTGGGCTGGCTGTGGGGATTCGCGTCTCTCCTGTGGTCTGATAAGGGGCTGGCAGAGCCTGTGCGTTGGTCCCCGAACCCCTCAACTTTCAAGCCCGGTCTCTGCTCACAGCATTTCTGGATGAAGTATATTCGCATTCGCCAGGCGTGGTAACACGTAGCTGGGATTCCAGCACCTGGGCAGCGGAAGGGGGGGGGATCAAGGCCAGTCCTGTCTGAACATCGAGTTCAGATACAGCCTGGGTGGCGTGAGACCCAATCTCGAAGAATGACTAAGGGAGCAACCGCTCAGTCCGGCTCCTTAATCCTAGTGTTTGGGAAGCACAGTCAGGGAGATCTCTGGGGCTTGCTGCTAGCTTGTTCTACCTATTCCAGGCTGGTGAGAACTCTCCAGAAAACAAGACTGGAGGATAGGGTTGGAAAGATGGCTCAGCAGTTAAGAGCACTAGCTGCTCTTCCAGGGGACCAGGGTTTGATTCCCAGCACCCGCGTGGCGACTCTCAACTGTTTGTAACTCGAGTTCCAGGGGATCCAACACCACCTTCTTGCCTTTGCTGGCTTTGGGCATGTACATGGTACACACACACACACACACACACACACACACACACACACACTCACAGGCAAAACATCACATGCATGAGGTAGGTAGCTCCTGAGGGATGACACACAGTAACAAACAGGCGTGCAGGGCATTTGTTATCCATCCCTACTTCGGGGGCAGATTCTTCTCTAGCTGCTGGTCCTGGGCCCCAGAATCCCTTACTTAGCCCCCCCAGATTCCCACGTCTCTGAACCCCGTGCTCTCTTGCCCACCCAGGAGAACCCGTACGTCATGCGCCGGCCCAACTTCCAGGCCTTGTCGGGGAACGAGCGCTTCGAGGGCTTCTGCGTGGACATGCTCCGGGAGCTGGCCGAGCTGCTGCGTTTCCGATACCGCCTGCGTTTGGTGGAGGACGGACTGTACGGGGCACCCGAGCCCAATGGCTCCTGGACAGGCATGGTTGGCGAGCTCATCAACCGGGTACGGCTGGCAGGGGGCTGGGGAAGGAGGAAGGGGAGGGGGCACCGGGTCGGCGCAAAGCAAAAGAAAGAGGCGGAAGGTTGATGGCGGGCTGTTGACCTTCGCCCCGTGTGTCCTGGGCCAGGTAGGAAAGGCACGGCTTGGGTCACCGCCTGTGTTTTTGCCAGATGCTCCTCTCAAGCTCAGAGGTTTGATGAGTGAATGGCAGGGGTTCCCACGGAGTGGGAATCAGGTGAAAGCTTGAAGTAGTGGTCGGAGGCCTGGCTGGGTGCCAGGAGTGGTCTGTTGGGGCTGGGGATGTGGCTGGGTCGTTAGAGTGCATGCCTGTAATCCCAGCCTTTGTGAGGTGGAGGCAGGAGGATTCAAGGTTCTTCATTACATTGTGAGTTTGAGGCCGGCCTGGGTTATGTCACCTCAGACCTTGTTTGCAAAACCAACCAACCAACCAAAAAAAAAACCAGAGCTGTCTGTAGACTCCCACCTTTGCTCAGCAGGTGCTCCAGGAGCACCTACTATGTGTCTTGCCCTGTGCTGGACTCAGTGAGCAGGGACCCCACCCCCAAGAATTTAAGGGTCTTGTAAAGGTCCAGGAAGCACTTGACCACAGTCCAGAGCCTCGTGGATTCTGATGGAGCTGAGAAGAGGGGCCCCAGAAGACCCCTGCCTCGGCGTTCGGCTCTCTGGAAGAGGTGATGCCTGAGCCATGGAGCAGAGGGAGTCAGATGGGGGCAGGCACCTGCCATCTGAGCACGGGGAAGGCCAAGGGGGAAGATCCAAGGTTCAGGGCTAACCTAGGCTTTAAGGCAAGACCCAAAAAGCCTCATGGTGGCACACAGCTGTGACCACAGCAGACAGGGAGCAGAGGCAGGAGGATTACCAATTTAGCCAACGCTATATAATGAGACCCTGTCTCAAAAATCCACCCCCACCCCAAAAACAACAACAACAACGAAAAACAAACAAACCAAAAAACCGGAAAGGCGTGAAGAAGTCAGGAGGTGCGGGAGGTACCAGGGAGCAAAGGAAACATCGTTTACAGAGGTGGAGCCCTCTGAGAGCGAGGCACTCTGGGTAAGCCAGCTGGGCCTGCCTGTGCGTGGGAAGTACTTGGATGAAGGTAAGGGGAGAGGAGAGGCAGGCGGCGAGAGGTGGGAGGCGAGGGCACCGTCGACAGAATATTCTGGAGTCACACCAACCCGGGCGGGGGTTCTTGGATAGATCTCTCTGCTCCGAACCCCATTTTCTCTCTCCCTCTGATGGGGATAATTAACGCCTGGCAGGTCTGTGGTGAGGGTCTCAGGGAACACAGATCAGTCCATCACGAGCCGCTTGTCAGACAGAAGGGGACCGTGGCGTTTCCTCTCTGCATTTCTCATGTGCGTGTGGTGTGCGTGGTGTGCGTGGGTGCATGATCTTGTTTGCGTGTGTGTATGAGCACACACGTGTGCCGGCTGTGCGCACCTGTGTGAAAGCTGCAGGAGCTCAAGCTGCTCTTTGCTCTTTTTTTTTTTTTTTGACAGGGTTTCTCTGTTGTAGCCCTGGCTGACCTGGAACTCACTCTGTAGACCAGGCTGGCCTCGAACTCACAGAGATCCGCCTGCCCCTGTCTCCCTCGTGCTGGCATTCACCACCGCGCCCAGTGTGTATGGTGCTGGGGATTGAACCCAGGGCTTCGTGCATACCAGGCAAACGCTCTGCCAAGTGAGCCACATCCCAGACCCCTGTAGGTTTTGTTTTTTTAATTCCAATGGTAGCGGCAGGACTCTGCAGAACAGGCTCCTGGTTTGACACACCGGCGTTGGTGTACAGAGCGGGAACTGCAGCGAGGGCAGCCTTGACATTGGACTTGGCTAGACTCGCCCTCCTGTCTCTCCCAAGCCAGAATTTACTACTCTGGAATCCCTGAATGTCATCCAGACAGACACAAGCAGGGTACTTTGTTAGACAAGGACATTTATCCCTCGGGGCATTGACTTTCTAAAGTTATTTGAAGAGCAGAACTTTTCCTCCCGTTGAAAGCCTCTTCAGAAGCCCAGACCAAAGCAGAGCTGCTCTGGAGGGGGCAGAGGTGGGGGGCCTGAGTCCCAACTGCTCTGTCCCCCCACTCCAGCCTGCAGGCAAGCCCCAAGGCATGTTCCCCTGAGGCTGCCAGCTGGTCTGAAAGCTTTTGCCCCAGAGTGGGTGTTCAGGCCTGAATCCCTGAAAAGGGGGGTCCTGAGCGGAGGGGAGGAGACCCCGGTCCTGCACCCACCCCAGGTTCAGACCTGTATCCATAGCCTGGTCCTCCGCAGCAGGGTGGTGGTGGTGCACATCTTTATCCCAGCACTGGGGAGGCAGAGGCAGGCGGATCTCTGTGAGTTCGAGGCCAGCCTGGTCTACAGAGTGAGTTCCAGGACAACCAGGGCTACACAGGGAAACCCAGTCTCAAAAAACAAAAGCGTGTGTGTGTATGTGTGTGTACAAGCACCTGCGTTTGTGTGTAGGTCAGAAATCAGCTGGCAGGAGCTCTGGGAAGCTTCCAGTTTTACCCACTGAGCCACAGCTCTGGCCCCAGGAATATTTCTGATCGGAGCCCTGAGAAACAGGCAGCCTGCAGAGGGGCAGCCCCTCTGTGAGAAGTTACAACAAACCACAGGCCAGTTGTCAGCTAAGGAGGAGCCTGCCTACCTGACCTCGGGCGGGTCGCCATCTCAGTGGCTCTGGACCTTACCAGGTCAGCACCGGGATTTGGTGCTTGGGACCGCTGTGACTGATTATTGCACACACGAGCCCTTCTGCCGTGCACTACTGTGTGACCTTTGGCAAGTTACTTAACCTCTCCGTACTTAGTACCTTCATTTAAAATTGGAGAAACAGCTCCTGGCCTGTAGCATGCCTGTGAGCAGCAAATGGATACATCTCTCCAAAAGGCCTGGTAGGCAGGGCTGCCAACTCCCTCCCTGCCACCTGTCCTATTACTCTTATCAGCATGGTCAGTCCATGTATGCATTCATCCATCTGCCACCCAGCCGGTATTTATTGAGCACCTACTGTGTACCAGCAGGCTCTCTGCTCTACCCAGGAATAACCAAGCCAGACCTGGCCTTGCGCTCACTGGTAGGTCAGAGTGTGAACCGCGGCAGGTCAAGCTGGTTCAAGTGTGAGACAGGATGGGCTGTCCCGAGGACCGAAATTGTAGATATGGAGTGCGGTACGGGGAGGAAGGGCTTGGCGAATGCAGGGCCCAGTGCCTCCTGGGAAGGGCGCGTGTCTGAGAGGCTGAGCCCGTGCCGCCTGCTGTGGCGTGGCCAGGCTTGCAGAGCCGCGTGGGAGTCTTTACCACCTCGCCCAGCGGCGGCAGCCACCCCTGGTTGACTTCACACCATGTGTTGGCAGCTTTCCAGCTGTTACTTAACTCGGAGCGTGTCACCACCCTCCTGCCAGCTCCGGGCCTGGGGCTCAGCAGCACCGGGGTGTCCCGACTCCTAGGGCTGCAGCTGGGCGTGTCCGTCCCCGAGGCTACATCCTTTTCAGACCGCCCAGTAGGTCTGAACCAGGACAGTGCCCCCGCGATCGAGTTTTCCTTCAGGCCCTTGTCCAAGCTTCCCATCCCCCTCGCCTCACCATGAGGGCAAGATTAGCCTTCACCCCAAATGCCACGAGGCCACAGGGTTATGGACTGGGTGAGGCCGAGCGGGCAACCCAACAGGCAACCAATGTCCTGGCATCTCCTGAGCCTGGTCCTGACCAGAGCTCCCTGGTCGTTCTCAAAATCTGGTCCGTTTATCCCACCCAGTGGCCACTGCTGGGACTGTTGTTCCTTCTGGGCCGGGGAATCCAGGCCCCGCCCCTCTTTTCTCTTTTAAAGATTTATTTATTTTTATTTTTATGAATATGAGTGTTTGCCGGCGTGTATGTCTGTGAAGCACACGTGTGCCTGGTGCCCGTGAAGGTCAGAAGAGGGCGTCAGATCCCCCAGAACTGGAGTTGCAGATAGTTGCGAGCTGCCATGCGGGTGCTGGGAATCAAACCCGGGTCCTCTGCAAGAGCAGCCAGTGCTATTAGCTGCTGAGCCATCGCTCCAGCCCCATTTTCTTTTACCTTCCTTCCTGCCTGCTTCTTCTTTTCCCTCCCTCTCTCCCTCCCTCCCTATCTCCCTCTCTCCCTCCTTCCTTCCATCTTGCCTGCCTTTCATTCTCATGTATCCCAGGTTGGCCTGGAACTCGCCTAGTTCCCCACCTCCCAATCAAGCCCAGGGCCCCCATGGATGCTAGGCAAGCACTCTGCCACTTGAGTGACATCACCAGCCCCGCCCCGTTGCTAGCCTCCTCACCCGGCAGCCTCGCCTGGGCAGCAAGTTTCCTGATTCCCAGTAGAAGCCTGGGGTCCACTGTGGCATCCATGACGGCGACACCACAGTCAGCAGCTAGCCAGTGAGCTCTACGCTCTGGGTGAAGGAATCCCACAGCATTCCTGACAAGCCACCACATCTCTCCGAGCCTCAGTTTCCCCTTTTGGAAATGGTACAATATTTTTTTTCCCCTCCCTGAACTTTGGATGAAATGGGAGCATTTGTAAAGCAGGCCATGGCGTACAGGTGCTCACTGCTGAGGTCAGCGGGGTGCTGTGTGTCACGGGGTATCAGAACATTGCCTGTTTGAACCGGACTGGCTCTCTCCAGGTTGTGTGACCTGCAGGCAGGCCTATCTGAGTCTAAGTGTACCCCTAACTTGGAGGGCCATCATTGAGGGGCCAAGGAGGTCAGCACACAGGCTGTCATAACCAGGGCAATGTGGGTACCACACACCAGGGGTGGGAAGCTCGCTGATGTGCCCCATTAGCTGACTTCGAGCAAGTGAACAGCTGACTCTCTCCCGGGGTCCGTAGAGCCGTTGCCTGTCCCTGCGTGCTCAAGTACACAGTGAGTCTTCAGCCAAGCGCACTGTGGCTGATTCCAGCTAAACCCCGTCTCTGGGGATTGCACCAAGAGCCCTAGATTGGCATCTTTTAAATACTCTGCCGTATTGGTGTTCTAGTTCCAAATAGTTGGCGTGTTAAGAAAGATGGGTGGAGTCAGAGATGAAGAGGAATGTTAAAAAAGACAGCTCTCGAATGCTTACAAAACCATTGTCTCGGGGCTGGAGGATTGGTTCAGCCAGCAGCTAAGAGCACTGGCTGCTCTTCCAGAGTTTGGCTTCCCCCCACCCACATGGTGGCACACAACTGTCCAGGGCCCTCTCTGTCCTCCACTGGCGCTAGGCATGGCCCTGCTGTGTCGACATACATGCAGGCAAAACACCCATACATGTAAAACAAAAATTAAAACCAAAGCCAAAAACACCACCTCGTAGACAGGCCTGGAGACACATACCTATAATTCTAGCACTCCGAAGGCCAAGATGAGATTGCAGGTTCAAGATTGGACTACTTCGATAGACCCTGTCTCCCAAACAAAACAATAAGCAAAATCGACCTCGTTTCGTGCACAGACTGTATAGCTGCCGTTACAGAACAGTGTTTCCGTCGAATCGCATTCCTTCGTGGTATCAAGAGTTGTCATGTGGCTGGGGTGTAGCCAGCTCAGCGGTAGAACGCGGGGCTTCGGACACTCAGCTCTGGGTTCTAGGTTTAAATGCGATACTACAGAAACAAAACAAAAACACAGACCCTTTGTTTGCCCTGGTTCAAATGTGCAGGGCTAAGCCATGCGAAGTCGGAGGGAAGGGGAGAGCAGAGACACTCCGTGTGGCTTGGCGCGGACCCTGGCGTCGATCCTCAGGGACAGCCAGGATGTGGGGCAGATTTCTCAGTGGTTGTCTCTAAATTCATTAACACGCATTACCGCGCGTGCGTGTGTGTGTGTGTGTGTGTGTGTGTGTGTGTGTGTGTGTGTGTGTGTGTGTTTTCCCAGCGTCTCACCCTGTAGACCAGGCTGGCCTCGAACTCACAGAGCTCTATCTGCCCGCACCTCCCTGGTGCTGGGTTCATGGTGTGTGACACCATAGCCTATTGATATATATATATATATATATATATATATATTTTTTTTTTTTTTTTTTTTTTGTCGCAGATCTGTCTCATTTAAAAAAAATTTTTTTTTAAATTACATTTTAAAAACTTTGGTGCGCGTCCGCTTGCGCATCAGTGCTCCATGGCGCGTGCGAGCGGGAAGGTCAGAGGTCAACTTGCAGGCCTCGGTTCTCGCCTTGTACTTTGTGGGCCCTGGGGATGGAACTCACATCGTCAGGAGTGCCGGCAAGCATCTTCGCCAGCTGGGCCATCTCGCCGGCCCGCGCTTCTCTCTTTGCAGCCGGCGAGTGCAGTCATTCATTACCCCGTTTCTCTGTCGTCCGCCACGTCTGTCACGTGCCGGACTCTGCTCCAAACGCTAGCAGCGTGCCGTGTCCTGACCGGAGACATCTCCTGTTCCTCCGAAGTTGCCGTTCTAGTGGGAAACTGACGGCAAACGCGTCACGCGAGACTCGGGAGCGCTGCGCACCGGAACAGAACGCGGTGGAGAGGAAGGACCTGGTGCGTGCGCGGTCGGGTAGTGTTTAGGAAGAGATCGAGGCCAGGTGAGGAGGACAGTCCTGCGGAGACCCCGTTCCGTGCACCTCGTGTCTGTAACCCCAGCGTTCCAGAACATTCTGGTATTCGGAAAGCTCTCCAAATGCTGGCTGAATGGAAGGGAGGGGAAGAGTGTTCCCCAGAGGGCCACCCGGAGCTCACCTGCACCTAAGGAGGAAGAGCACACTGTGTCTGAGCGAAGGCAGCCGTGTGGTCTGCCGGGGCCCAGACCACAGGGGTGGTGATCAGGGAGACAGAGCCAGGGGTGTTTCTGTATTGCATCGTGAAGCCACTTGTGTGATTTGAGCAGAGAAGGTACCGAAGGGCCAAGAGTGGTCAGATGACCCCTCCTCCCTCTCTTCCTGAGACGGGATCTCACTATGCAGTCCAGGCTGACCTGCAGCTTACTGCGTAGATCAGGCTGGCCTCAAACCACCTGCCTCTGCCTCTGCCTCCCTAGTGCTGAAATTAAAAGATGTGCACCACCACGCCCAGGTCCCTCTTTTTAACCTCACTTATTACAAGCTTAGGTATTTGTTTTATCTACTTGCTTTTACTTTTTCCAACATTTACTTGCGGTGGGGTCATGGAGGGAGCACAGACACACTCATACTCGAGGTCAGAGGGCAGCTTGCAAGAGTTTGCACTGCTTCCACCGTGTGGGTTCCATGGGTCACGCTCCAGACTCCGAGGCAAGCAACCTTACTTACCGAGCCACCTCACCAGCCCTAATTCTGTTTGCTTTTTTAAGACAGGATCTCATATGCATGTTTTCTCTGATACTCCCGCCTCAGGCTCCCAGGCGTCCAGCTCGAAAGTAACCGTTTTAATTTTTTTAAAAGATGTATTTAATTTTATCTTATGCATTTGAGCATTTTGCATGCATGTAAGCGCACCATGTGTGCAGTACCCACAGAGGCCAGAAGAGGGCGCTGGATTTCCCCCTTGGAACCGGCGTGACAGATGGTTGAGCGGTCCATGTGTGTGCTAAGGATCAAACCCTGGTTCTCTGCAAGAGTAGTAAGTGCTCTTAACCAGTGAACCATCTCTCTAGCCCAAGAGAAACCATTCTAAATGATACGCTTCAATCAGGCATGGTAGTAACCACATCCATGCTTGTAATCCCAGCATTTAAACTGAGGAGAGTCGTAAGACCCTGCCTCAAACAACAAGAGTACAGTGAAGTGGCATTTAGCACTTCCATTGCTGTGCAACCACCTCCTATATCTAACTCCAAAGTGTTTTTGTAACCTCCCCCTCCCCCCTCCCCCGACTCACTGCTCCCCTCCCCCACCCCAGCCTCTGGACTAAGGTTCTTTCTACTTCTGTGGAGTTACCATATATAGATACTTCATATATGTGAGACCATCCAGCATAGGACTTTTGAGTCAGGTTTATTTGACTCAGTGTGAGTGTGTGAGTTTTTGTCTGCTTGTTAAGTCTGCGCACCACACGCGTGCAGTACCTGTGGAGGTCTGAAGAGGGCAGCAGATCCTCGTCTGCGCACCACATGCATGCAGTACCTGTGGAGGTCTGAAGAGGGCAGCAGATTCCCCAGAACTAGAGTAACAGCTGATCTGGGCCACAGAGTGGTGTGGTGCAAGGAACAAAACTCAGGAATAGAAGCCTGTGCTCCTGGCCGCCGGGCCGTCTGTCTCTGCAGCCTCTTAGCATGCTGTTTTTGAAGTTCGTCTACGTTATCGCAGTCTTCTTTAAAAAAATAAAAAAACCTTGCTGCACACGCCTTTAATCCCAGCACTCGGGAGGCAGAGGCAGGAGGATCTCTGTGAGTTCGAGGTCAGCCCGGTCTACAGAGTGAGTTCCAGGTCAGCCAGGGCTACAACAGAGAAACCCTGTTTCGAAAAACCAAACCAAACAAGAGTCTTTTACACTGGTGTATGTGTGGTTGTGCGTACAGTGCCACGGCGCACACTCAGTAGAAGTCAGAGGGTGACTTATGGAAGTCGGTTCTCCCCATCGTGTGGGTTCCAGGGATGCAGCTCAGGTCGGCAGGCTTGGCAGCAAACCCCGTCACTAACCACTAAGTCATCTCCTTTGGATGGGCCCAGCATTTAACTGAGCAGATACACCACTTGGGTCTTGCGTGTGTGTTCTGGACATTGTCTTGAGAAGCAGCTACGGTAGAGAACGAGTGGAAACAGATGGCTCGTGTGGGAGACCGTTGGACGGGAAGAAGTTCGGATCTGGAAGACTTGGCCTGGGCTGGGGTGGCGGCCGTGGCGGGTGCGCCCCCAGACTGGATGTGCGTGGGAGGGGCCGGGCCTCTGGATGCTGCAGAGGTGACCACTGCGCGGCGGTCAGGTTGAGGAAGGAGAATCACACTGGGCTGCCAGAGCTTGTCTGAAGCTGAAAGGAGACCAGGGAATTCCGTTAACGGCTGGAGCGTGAATTATTAAGCTCATCCCCATTGATGGCTGGCTGGGCGGCTTCCAGCCCTCACTGGCATAGACGCTGGGCCTCTGGACTTGGCCTGTGGGTTTGTGGGAATGTTCCTGAGGGATACATTCTGAGAGGTAGGAGTGGGCCGGGTCAAAGGATAGGAATCGTTTTGAAATATATGCTGCCAAATGGCTATTCGGAAAGGTTCCGCCGATTTATATTCCCTCCAAAAGTGCAGGGGGGCGGGGAGAATGTGAGGTTTCCTGAGCGCTTGCCAACGGTGGATATTATCAATCTAAAAAAAACCAAAAGAGCCATGCCAATGAGGAAGGCCCCGAATAGTATCTGATCGTTTTAACCTAAACAGAACGCTACGTGGCTGCAGTCCCCGTGTAGGTATACTGTTTGATTTAGCCTTTTAAAATGACGTTTTAAAACTCTCTGTATATGAGTATCTGCCTGCGCGTATGTGTGTGGTGCCTGGTGCCTGTGAAGGCCAGAGAAGGGCGCTGGATCCTCTGGAACTGGAGTTACAAACGGACAAGAGCCACCGTGTGGGTGCCGGGAATCGAACCTGGGTCCTCTACAAGAGCAGCCAGTGCTCTTGACCTCTGAGCTGTCTCCCTGGCCCTCTTCCTTCCTTTCCATCACTCCCTCCGTCTCTTCCTTCCTTTGATCTTTTCTCTCTTTGAGATGGGATCTTTCTGTGTTGTGTCCATGTAAACCTCCGATTCCCTGGGCTCACGAGACCCTTTTCGCCTCATCCTCGGGAGTAGCCAGAGCTGCAGGTGCCAGCCACTACCCTACGCTCAGCTTCCTCTCCCCACCCCCCTGGAACTCATTATACTATATTGGCCAAGTTGGCCTCAAACTCACCAAGATCCACCTGCCTCTGGTGGATTAAAGGCATGCTGGATTAAAGGCATGCACCCCCAGACTTGGCTTTAATTCACTTTTGAGGGAGAGTCTCACATAGTCCAGGCCAGCCTTGAACGTGCTGGGATGGCCTTGAACTCCTGATCTTACTGCCTCCACCTCCTGAGTGCTGGACTTGTAGACATGCACCACCATCTCCAGCCCCGTACTTTTTCCAGACAGATTGTCTATATAGATCGACCAGTTAGCCCACCGTAGTTGTGCACACCGTTAACCCCAGCAGAGCAGGCAGACGGATCTCTGTGAGTATGAGGCCAGCCTGGTCTACACAGCCAGTTCCAGACCAGCAGAGCTACACAGTGAGACCCCCCGTGTTCCAAACAAAACAACCAGGTGGTGGAGCAATTGCCTATTGTATGCAAGGCTGTGGGTTCCATCCCCAGCCCTTAGAGAAAAGGGGAGAAGGAGGGAGGCCAACCCTGTTTATAGCTTTATTGTGCATTACTGCATTGCTTTCCAGAAGGACGACAGCCGTTCTTTGTCACTGTTTCTGTGGGCTGCCCCTTGCTATTTTAGTAAAAGGTGAAACGCTTTGATTTAGATGATTCCTGCTTTGCTCGCTGGACCTCGCTGGGGCTGATATGGTCAGGTGGTAGGTAGGGTCTAAGCCCAAATTCAACTCAGGATGGGTCTGAAAGGGCAACTGACCGTGCTTGTATTTTCCCAGCTCCTGGTTGTACAGTTGCAGTTCATATGTCAGCAGCTGGTAGATCCCCAAATCGGCCCACTCACCCAGGAAACCCGGGCCCCTGTGGTAGCAGGAGCCTGTCCCTTAAAACGCTCCGTCTCTCCCCGGATGGTAATTCAGAAGCCGTTCTTTATCCTTTGGGGGACTGCAGGGATGAGTGCCACCATCCACAGCTTCAGAGGAGCGGGGTGCGGACCCCCCCCCATTCCGCTGCCTGTTTGGCCCTTGCAGAGGCAGGTGGGCCCTGGAGAGTGACGGTGGGCTATTGCGCCTCCAATCAGGTGGTGACTCAGTTGCAGTCGCTGTCCCAAATGAAGTGTGTTTCCTGGAGCCAGTCTCCAGGGGACAGCCCACATGAGCGACTGCCCTGGCGAATGCCTCTCTTCCCAGAGGACCACCCCAAAACCGAGTGCACATCCTCGAAGCCTTGCCTCGGGGCAACATGGATATTTCCCACTTTCTGCCCTGATACCGGCTTCGTGGAGCTCGGCCCCCAGGGTCCCCACAGCCCTGTGCTGACTGCCGACCGCACAGGCTGCAGTGAGCTGGTGGCGTCCAAGGAGCTGAAAGTATTTCATCAGTGGGGTTAGCCGCAGCTCTTGCTGCTGTCAGCCAAGACCAGTGGAGAGGAAGACAACCTCTGACCTCACCAGAGCCATAGCAGTTATTTGAGGGGTGTGGGTGTGTGTGTGTGTGTGTGTGTATATGTGTATGTATGTGTGTGTATGTGTGTATGTGTGAGTGTGTGTATGTATGTGTGTCTGTGAGTGTGTGTGTCAGGGTGTGTGTGTGTGTTTATGTGTGTCTGTGAGTGTGTGTGTATGTGTGTCAGGGTGTGTGTATGTGTGTCAGGGTGTGTGTATGTGTGTGTCTATGAGTGTGTGTGTGTACTGGGGATTGAACCTCGAGCCTCATATGTGCACTGAGCCATACTCCCAGCCCTTAAAGTTTAAGGTTAAACTCTGATCCCCCTCCCTCAGTCTTCCAAGTGCTGGGATTGCTGAGTGTGTGCACTCACGTACCTTACAGTTACTTGAACAGAAGGAATTGCGTGTCTGTGTACAGTTGTGTGTGCGCACGTGTGTGCACGCATGTGCCCATTCAAAGCTCATATGGAGGCCAGAGGTTAACATCAGATCATTCTCTTCTACCTCTCTCCACGCTATATATATTTTTTAAGATTTGCTTATTTTATGTGTACGAATGTTTGCTTGCATTTACATATGTGCACCACACGTGTGCTTGGTGCCCAAGGAAGTCAGGAGATGGTTTTGGATCCCCTGGATCTGGAGTCAGAGATGGTTGTGAGCTGCCATGTGGGTGCAACAGCAGCAGGTGCTCTTAACGGATGAGCTGTCTCTCTAGCCCTCCATCTTACTTTCTGACGGTGTCTTCACTGAACCTGTAGCTCACCATCTAGACTGGCCGACCAGTGAGCTCCATGAACTCACCTGTGCGTCCCCTCCCCTAGGTACTGAGGTCCCGGGTGGTGGCCCTCTCCATCCCTGGGATCTGACCTGAGTCCCTCATGCTTACACACCAAGCGCTTTACCCACAAGCCATCTCCCCATCCCAGGAGAGGCTTGCTAACTGGCCAGATGTATGGGGGCCACTGAAATCCCAGCACTCACGAGGCTACAGCAAGAGGACTGCAAAGCCTGCCTGGACAAGCTTGTGAGACTCCGTAGAAGTAGAAAAAGTAGAAAAGTAGAAGGGACCTGCAAGATGTCTCAGTAGGGAAGAGCCATTGCTCCCACAGAAACTCAGAGTCCCACAGCGCCAAGACTTTGACCCTGGGGAGGGACCTGTGACTGCTGGTGTGTTGACGATTGGCAGTTATTTGGGTTTTCGTGGTGACTTGCACCACAACAGGTAGCGTTGACTTCCTGTCTGCAAAGGACCCGTCAACACAGCCTTGCGTCTGGAGTGAGGCCCACTGTGCAGGCGGGCCAGTCCCCTGAGCCCGACAGGCAGCAGGTCCAGAGATTAGCAGAGTGCTGGTTTTACGGAACATGTTTGGAGCTATAGCAGATGACCTGTCCTTTGAGACACCCCTCCTGGCTCCTGGGAGAAGCCACGCAGCAGATGTGGTTGGGAACGAGCAAAGGGGCCACTGCTGCCCAAGCTAGGGAGACCCTCAGGGAGACCCCCCCCCCCAGGGAGACCCCCCGCAGGGAGGCAGGAGCAAGCCCTCCCTCCCACAACCTTGCAGCTGGTGCCCCCTACTGGTGGAGTCTGGCAGAGCACGCTTCCCTCCTGCTGCAGCCTTGCAGCCTCCCTCCAGCGCCCCCTGCTGGTGGAGCTTAGCAGAGCATTTGTCAAAACTGTGAGATTTGATCACACCAGAGGAGAAATTACAAGGTCTTCGATTGACTATGGGACAGTCGGGTGACTCTCCATCATTTCTGTAAGTTATCAGTCAAAATAATGGGTTTCATTATAGTATTTTCATACCTTATCTATCTATGTATTTATTGGGTTTTTTAGATAGGGTTTCTCTCTCTGTTACAGCCCTGGCTGTCCTGGAACTCACTCTGTAGACCAGGATAGCTTGAACTCACAGAGATCCGCCTGCCTCTGCCTCCCGAGTGCTGGGACTAAAGGCATGCCCCACCACCGCCCGGCCATAATTGATTTTTATTGAGCCTCCTCTGGCCTCTCTCTTCAATCCCTGCTTCCTTTCTGCCCTCATGTCAGCTGTGTTCCTGTGCCCTCCCCTCCCCACCCCTTTTTGCCCAGAACCCCATACCGAACCTAGGCTTCACTTCATACACTCTAGCCAGAAACCTTTTTTTTTTTTGTTCCTTTTCCTCTCACGGTTCCCTTCTGTATACCCACGCCCATGCCCGCACAATGGGATTTTATTCTGCCACGAAGGAAAATGGAAACTGTGAGATTTGCAAGAAAACAGTGGTCACGTCCCTCCTTGAGACCTTGCCACTAAGTGTCCTCCCACGAGGCTTCGCCCTGCCTGCTTGGCCAATTAAGGGGGGGCCGTAAATGTTTAGAGATCCGTCGTATAGATGGATGTATAGATGTCTAGGTTGAGGGAGAGACAGCAAGGAGAGGCATTCAGATCGCCAAGGCAGGAAGGGCAAGACCTCACGGGGAAAGTTTGAGTCGGGGCAGGAGACAGATGTGCTCCGGGCTTTCTAAGGCCAGCTGAGAATGTCAGCCGGCAGATGAAGAATGAGCGTTATCGTGGCCTTTACGCAGGGGCCGGTGTGGTGATCGTAGGGTGGCTGTTGCTTAGGCTGCCAGCTGAGGGCCTGGGGGACAGAAGTGAGCTTTGGGGGCCTGAGCAGGAGCCAGCAGCAGGCGGGGGGGGGGGGGCGGTATTTTCAGGCAGAGTCAGGAGGGCCCAGTGTGGACACACCCAGGGCGAGGGAGACAGATGTGTGCCAGCTGACCTCCGGGCTTCTATCTGGGATGGATCAGGAAGACAGGATTCGGTGCTGCTGGGGCAGAGAAGAGGCCGGAGGTGCTGCAGGTGCCCCCAGAAGTTCAAGGACTCAGCTGTTCAGAGCACCGGCTGCTCTTGCGGCAGACGTGGGTTCCCAGCAGCCACACGTGGTGACTCACAGATGTCTCTAGCTCGGATCCAGGGGATCCGGTGCCCTCTCTGATCTCTGCGGTGCACCAACATACGTACCTGCAGGCACAATGCTCATACATATAAGATAAAAATAAGCCTTTAGAACAGAGTTAGCCAGCACTCCTATGCTGAGTCAGACCTGACTGACTTCAGGTACCCCCAGCTTTGGAGAGTGGGACCAGCAGACAGGAAAACCCCCAGAATCGACTAGATCAAAGTGTCCATCTCCCCATATGTCTCTTTATACACACGTAGGGTGGTGGGCATGAGGGCCCTCTGCATAGAGCTACCCTGGGGACCAGACACGCTGCTCTGGGGAAACCCCAGAATGTCGGCCATGGAGAGCAATAATGTGCATGGGGACATGTCTAGCCTTAGAGAGGTCCCAGCGTGGTGCACACAACCCAGAGGCCCAGGAGACAGCGATGACGGTCCAGGCCTCAGCAAAGGATTCTGGGACATGAGATACAGCGGCTCCTACTCTGTGCAGTTGCCGCAGACGACACTTCCAGCCAGCCCTAACCTTTGAAGGGGACGTGGTTTAGTGAAGGAATGAGCAGACATTTTGCAGTCTGAGGCCGAGGGATGTCTGGGCTGTCTGAGGGGCTTTGGAGGGGTGCCTGGGATTCTCCCCCCACCCTTATTTTTTTTAAAGACAGGGTTGCACTATATAGTCTTGGTTGGCCTGGGACTGGGTTTATAGATCAGGCTAGCCTCACACTCCCAGAGATCTGCCTGCTTCTGCCTCCTGAGTGTCTGGGTCAAAGGTGTGCACCCCCACACCTAGTCCATTGCTAGACAGACACTCGGGAGAATACAAACGAGCAGGTGACGTGAGCAAGACAGACCCCGGGGTGGAGGAGGGGTGGGCTCTGTATTCCACTCCAGGGAGGCCGGGCCCTCAGCATGGAGGAGTTCGCTGCCTTTGAGACCTCTCCTTGACCTTGAGTTTTGGCTCCAGCTTTTGGTGGTAAGGGAGAGGTGGGGAGGATCACATGCAAAGGCCCTGTGGTAGGGAACGAGTCTTCAGAGTTCAAGAGCAGAAAGCAGGCCACCGTGGTCAGAGCAAGAGAAGGGGGCTGTGTGTGTAGGGGTGCCAGCGAGACAGGAGGCGAGCTCTCCAAGGCCACTTAATGATACGGGAAGCCATACGGTGTGTGCGCGTGCGTGTGTGTGTGCGCGTGCGCCTGTGCACACGCACGCGCAGTGGATATCATCCTTAGAAATGTCCACCTCATTTGAGACAGGGTCTCTCGCTGGCCTGGAGCTCACCAGTTATACTATGCTGGCTGACCAGTGAGCCCCAGGGATCCACCGGCCTCCGCCTCCCTGATGCTGTGGTTACAATCACTGTGCCCAGCTCCTCCTTGTGGGTTGCAGGGATTGAACTCGGGTCCTCCTGCTCGCCACAGAAGCACCTCACGGGCTGAGCTACCTCAGCATCGCTGACTTCGAGCTGTGTTTTCATCCTTCCTTTGGGCCTGGGACATCTTTCCCTGATCTTGGTTTACATGCCACCAATCCCAACTCTTGGGTTTAAAACGGGCCAATTCATCAGACTCTGTGCCTGGGCTGTGTCCTCCACCCTTGATACAGACTGTTAGGGCCCTAGGCTGCTGTTGACTCTTGTGTTCTCAGCCTCAGCCCCCAGGGGGCGCTCTCTTCTTAAACTTGGGTTTAAGGAGCCTCTTCCATCCACTCCCTGATACTGCAGCCCTGGCTGGAGTCTAGGGGATGAAATTGAAGTGTCAGGAAGGATAATCTGGGAGCAGAGTGCCAATGGCCTGACCCCCTTTACAGATCAGTAAACCAAGGCCCAGACACATATACACCCCTGCTTGAGGTCAAACAGTATCGGGGAGGGGAGAGCAAACCAGGCCTCAGCAGCCTCCAAACCCGCCCTACCTGTTCTGTGTCTCAACTGTGAGTGTTGAACGCCACAGGGCACTGTTGGGGAAGTTTATTTTTAGTTATGCTTGAAATTGTTTTATGCACGGGTGGGTGAGGGGCTCTCCTAGCTCTAGGGCGTTCTGTATTGTCTGCAGGTGTTGGATCTCTGTGGGGGTTGTTTGATTGCTAATGATCTGCACGTGCCGTCAGTAAAATACCTGAGGCATGCTGAATCCATGAAACACCTGAGCTCAGATGCTTGGGGTTCCACTCTCCGGGATGGTGCTGGCCAGGACGGTGGTTCCCTCTGAGGGAACTGAGGCTCCTGCTGAGGTCTGGCAGGGCTTCCACCTATGAATATGCCTCTGGGTCTCTCTTGCTGAGCCATCACAGCAATGAACTAGTACATGGCGCGGAGGAATGGGCCCCCCGAGAGATGTCACTGCGTGTCCCTACGGCACGTGTGTCTGGTCACACGGGCAGTGTGTCCCTGTTGGCCAGTGTGTCGCATACACACAGACATAGCGCGTGGAGCTCATCGAGCCGCAGGAATGACCGGGCAGTGTGTACACACGCAGTAGCGTGTACACACGCAGTATGTGTGTGCGTGTCTGTGTATGACGCCAGGCTTGTCCCTGCTCTGTGCCGGCCCTCAGCTGATAACCAATGTCCACAGAGTGAGACGATCCTCTCGGATCACCAGTTCCTTCTGAAAGGGGTTCCCTGCAGGTCAGGACAGCCCAGCCTGCACCCTTCTCTCTGCCCATCCCTCACCACTTCAGGCCTGTCCCCTAGCACCCCTCCCCATGGGAGCATGCAGCCTTCCCCAGGGTCGTTCCCGCTGAGCCGGACCCTCCCTGTGCATCCTTCACACACTTGTCTGGAGCGCCAACGTCTGCTGCGGCAGAGGACTTGTGGTTACGGCACCGAGTCATGGTTCCCAGCTCCTGCCTTTCCTCATCGGTGCCTCTGCCTCTCTGAGACTCAGTTTCCCCATTTGTAAATGGAACTAGCCATGACTCAGAGCTTTGGGAGGGGTATTCAGGATGATCCATAAGACGTTCTCTCCGGGGACCGTGGAGACGGCTCAGTCGCTAAAGTGCTCCCCGCAGCAGCACGAGGGCCTGAGTTCGGATCCCCAGCACGGCGGCGGCGGCGCTGCCGAAACAGAGACAGAGGATCCCTGGCTCTCGATCGCCGGTCTGCCTAGCTGAGCCAGTGAGCTCCAGAGTCAGGGAGAGAGCCTGTCACAAAAAATAAAGTGGAGAGAGGTTCACCCAACCTGGACCTCTAGCCTTCATGTGTGCATGTAACGCATCCATGTACATGTGTTCACACGGACACACACACACATACACACACACACACACACACACCAGCCTTGGCTATGCAATTAATCCAAGGCTAGCCTGAACAACTTGAGACTCTCGCCAAGACAAAATAGAAGCAGGACCGTCGTGGTGGGGTTGACCACGTTTGGAGGGGCGGGGCAGGGGCCCCGGAGTCCCAGGTCCCACCCTCTTGGTGGCGGTGCCTGCCGGTGTCTCTAACTGCCCACCTCTGTCTCGTGCCCCTCTCCCTCCGCCCCGCCTACTTCCCCTCCAGCAGAAGGCAGACCTGGCTGTGGCAGCCTTCACCATCACAGCTGAGCGGGAGAAAGTCATCGACTTTTCCAAGCCCTTCATGACCCTGGGGATCAGCATCCTCTACCGCGTGCACATGGTGCGTTTCCCTGTGGGCGGGGTTGCCTGTGACCTGGGATGGGGGGACTAGGAAGGGGCTTAGTCCACCTGGGGTACAGCCTGGGCAGGCTTTGGATCTCTGGGGGGAGGGTGCAGGGGCTGAGCACACAGCCTGTGGCCGGGGGCTGCTCTCACTGTGCTCTGCCCCCCAGGGCCGCAAGCCTGGCTATTTCTCCTTCCTGGACCCTTTCTCCCCCGCCGTGTGGCTCTTCATGCTTCTCGCCTACCTGGCTGTCAGCTGTGTCTTGTTCCTGGCCGCCAGGTGAGTCCCCCGCCTGCTGCCGGGGAGGGGGGGGAATCTGGGGAGGGGGGGAGAGGGGAGCCAGCCCACAAGCCACCCGCACCCTCCTTCTGTTGGGACAGTGTCTGGGCCGCGGGTGTCCCCCGCGTGCCTTGCTGTCGTTGGTGCCCTGACTGTTTCTCAGCCTCCCTTCTCGGGGGTCTGGCTCGGGCTTCTGTGGGTCTCTATGGCCTCTCCTGCCTTGCCTCTCCTTCTGCCTCCACCACAGGCCTGCTCCTGTGGTGTGTCGGCATCTCTGCCCCAACCCCATTCTCTTCTGCGTGCGCCCCCCCCCCCGTGCTCTCTTTTCTCTCTCCTTCCCTTTCTCTTTCTCTTTCCTGTGCCCCTCGCTCTCTTTCCCTCCCTCTCTCTCTCTCTACTGCCTGTGCCCCTCGCTCTCTTTCCCTCTCTCTCTCCTGCCTGTGCCCCCCTCTTTCTCTCCTCTCTCTCTCTTCTGCCTGTGCCCCTTTCTTTCCCTCCTCTCTCTCCTGCCTGTGCCCCCTCTCTCTCCTCCCCCCCTCTTCTGCCTGTGCCCCTCGCTCTCTCTTTCCCCCTCTCTCTCTCCTGCCTGTGCCCCTCGATCTCTTCTCCCCCCTCCTGCCTGTGCCCTCTCCCCCCTCCCTCCGCACCCCAGCCTCACCCCCCTCTCTCCGCAGGCTGAGCCCCTACGAGTGGTACAACCCGCACCCGTGCCTGCGGGCGCGCCCGCACATCCTGGAGAACCAGTACACGCTGGGCAACAGCCTGTGGTTCCCCGTGGGCGGCTTCATGCAGCAGGGCTCGGAGATCATGCCCCGGGCGCTGTCCACGCGCTGCGTCAGCGGAGTCTGGTGAGCGCCTTGCGTCTGCGTGTGGGCGCTGGGGAGCTGGGGAGGCCTCCGTGGGGCTGTGGGCCGCTGCGCCCTCCCAGGCACGGTCCGGTCCGGCGCCCCACCGCGGCTGCGCAGTGAAGAGCTGAGCCTCAACAGAGCAGCCTGCCATCTGCGGCCTTGGGTAGGGGTGGCCCCTCGTCGCCTCCGAAAAGCGAGGCGGAAAGGCCCTCGCCACACTCATAAGCACAGCATTTGAACATGGCCGGGGCGGGGAAATTGTGAGTTTGAGACCAACAAGAGCTTAATTATCAAGTTCAAGGCCACCCTGGGCTACTAATCAGACAGTGACCAAGGGCTGGGGGGCCATGGCTTAGTGGTAGAGCACTTGGCCAGCATGTTCAAGGGCCTGAGTTCAATCCCGAGCTCACGAGGAAAGGGGTGTGCCCAGGACCTGGGTGTCAGGGGGTCTCTCAGTGACGGGAGCTGCTGTTGCTGTCTGTGACATCGCCCTGGTCGCCCCAGAGTCCCAGTAGTCTCACGGACACACAGTATCTTAGCCACTGTCCTGGCTAAGATTCGGAGTCCCTGAAGTTCCCTGGAGACCCAGTGCCCTCAGGTTCATCTTCCCCTGGAACACGCACCGAGAAGCTCATGTCAGTGACAGCTCATTGGCCATATTTCTTTTCATTTTTAAAAAATTTGTGTGTGTGTGTGTGTCTGTGTGTGTGTGTTATAGATATGGTATATGTGTGTGAGCACATGTACACATGTAGCCCCTCACTGGGGGATTCTAGGCAGGGGCTCTACCACTGAGCCACGGCCCCAGCCCCTCACTGGGGGATTCTAGGCAGGGGCTCTACCACTGAGCCACGCCCCCAGCCCCTCACTGGGGGATTCTAGGCAGGGGCTTTCCCACTGAGCCACGCCTCCAACCCCTCACTGGGGAAATCTAGGTAAGATTTCTACCACTGAGCTACATACCCCCAGCCAAATTTCTGCTCTTGTATTTTGCGACAAGTTCTCACGGAGTTGCCTAGGCTTGTCTTGAATTCTCTCTCGTAGCCCCAACTCACCTTGAGCTTTTCGGTCCTCCTGCCTCAACCGTTGAAGGTCCCGGAATCACAGTCATTTTCCACTAGACTGATGTCCTTTCACCGTCATGCACTTGTGATTCGGCAGGCCCGCCTGGATGGTGCAGGGTCGCTTCCCCTTCTTAACCCTTCATTTTCATCTGCAAAGTCCCCTTTACCATGCATGACGACAGGTCGGTCTTTTTCAAGGATGTTTTCCAAGGACTACGGTGTAGACGGCTGGCTGGCGCTGACAGCAGGAGGGGCCTGGTGGTGCTCTGTGTTCTGTGCAGCGGTGCAGGAGCTGCTCGCTGACTGCGTGTGGAGGAGGGACAGGTGCTCTGATAGAGCACTTTAGAGTCCTGAAGGCAGGGGCCCAGTGGCCTCCCCTCTGCAAGCCCTCCTTCCTTCTCCTCGAGCCTGGGACCTGCTTCTTGAGAGCCATGCTGTCTAGCCAGCTGTTCCCTGGCCTCTGCCGTTGCAGTCACCCCGGAAGCCACGCATCGTGCTCCAGGCTCGCCGGGGCTGCTGGCCCAGCCTCATGGTCTTCCATACCCCTTTCTCCCACACGGTTCACTCATTCAGGAGACACTGGTTAATGTCCACGTGTGACTCAGTGACCATGACTCTGCAAGCTGAGTCCCCACCGTCCTGGGACTCACATCCCAGCAGGAGGACTGTGGGACATCGCTGCTACTATCCTAGGGGATTTTGAGGGCATCTGGCCAGAACATGCCTCCTGGGCAGCGGCCACTCGTAGCCTCACCCACCGTCACCTCCGGAATCGGCATGCCCAAGGCTCTCTTTGACCGCAGCCCATGTCCCGCCCAACGCCCTCCCTCCGTCACAATTTGGGAAGCGAGTCCCCTGAGCTCCCTCTCCTTGCTCCCCAAGCCCCGACTGTCCAGGTAGGTCTCTAGGTTACCGCCTCAGCTACCGCTTTCACACCCTCCTGACCAGAAACCCCCCAACATGATCTAGCTAGCAGCAAGGCTTCTCCCCTCCCCCGGCCCTCACTTCACACGTGACCCCTTCATAGATATGTCCAATCACCACCTTACCAGGGCAGCGTGTGCGCACACGTCTTGCCAGCTGCCCCCTTCTGGAGGCCTGTGGTACTTCGGTCCTCGGCTTCTGTTCGCTGTGGGATTTTTCTGACCTCGATACCCCTCAGTGAGCTCACCGAAACCAGCAGTCTTTGCAGACCCTCTTCTCACAACTGATATTATTTTAAAATGCTTTTTCCATCCTGAGTTGGTATTTAAGGGTCACACATATAAATTAAAAAATTTTTAGAATGGGCGCAATGGCTCGGTGATTAAGAGTATGTACTGATTTTGCAGGAGAACCAAGTTCAGTTCCCAGCACCCACCTCGGTAGGCTCACAACTGCCTGTAACTTTAGTTCCGGGAGGTTCAACGCCCCCTCCTGGCCTCCAGTGGCACTGCACTCACATGCACAGACACACACAGATTTTTTTTTTTTTTTTTTTAGTATAACGCTCTACTTGTATTGAGGAGAGAAAAAGAAGACGAGGTGATTTCTTTTTTGGTTTTTTTTTTTGTTTGTTTGTTTGTTTTTGAGACAGGGTCTCACTGTATAACTCTGGCTGTCCTTGAACTCACTCTGTAGACCAGGCTGGCCTTGAACTCACAGAGATCCACCTGCCTCTGTCTCCCTAGTGCTGGGATTAAAGGCACGGGCCACCACAAAGAGCAACAAGCAAATGCTTGTGCGTGAACACGCCAGAGGACAGAGACAAAACGGGTGACATCTATTTAGAGTGAGTCAGTCCGGGATGTCGAGAAGTAAGGTCATTGATGGGAATGTTGTTGGCGTTCAGCGTTTGACACTTGGAAATAGTTGGCGAAGAGCATGCTGGTGCCAGTGTGAGTCACTGAGAATGGGCGCAGCTAGCCCAACCTTCTTGACTTGACTCAAACACCAGTGGAGTTACTGTCCTAGATGTTGACTTCCCAAAGTGGTGGACAGTTTTCCGCAGTTTCCCACGCCACAGTGCCCGGTCCTCAGGTTGAGTGAGAGCTGCACTCTGCAGATTTCAGTTTCTATTATGTCTGTGCAAGAACTGTGTATGAGCCGGGCCCTGAGGTGGTAGTGGCGGCAGCGGCAGCGGTGCACACGCCTTTAATCCCAGCGCTCAGGAGGCAGAGACAGGCGGATCTCTGTGAGTTTGGGGCCAGCCTGGTCTGTGTCGTGAGTTCTAGGACAGCCAGAGTTACAACAGAGAAGCCTTGTCTCGAAAAAACAAAACAAAAAAAGAACTGTGTGTGTTTCCCTGCATCCAAGTGTCAGGCTCTGGGAATCGCTCCCTCAATTTTCTGAGTTGTTCCGGCCAGACTTTGCCTTCTCAGCCTGCCCACTGGCAGAAACCAGGACAGCTAACGAAGTGCCCCCACACTTTCCAGTTGCATGCCCCCCACTGCACGCTGCATCCGTGTGCGCTGGGCTGTGGCCTCCTGCTTCCGAAATCCTCGCCTGTCGTATGCAGCCGGCTTGGGCTGCTTCTCTTGGGTGCTAATAGGTAACCCCAAATTCACCCTGTCCAACATAGCTCATCTACTTGCTTCCAAATCGAGCTGCCTCTCTGTTCCCTCTGCTGTCAGTGAGCAACCAGTCCTGCCTCCCCACCCCGTTCCCCTTCACCGCCACCTGTCGGCCATGTTGCAGGCTCAAGGGCCCGTGTGGCACCTGATGTGTGCTGGGCAGGCACTGGGTCGTTTCTTCGTGGTGAATAACGTGGGCGCCCATGAGGCTGGTCCTCAAGGTGTGCAGAAACTCAGTTTCCAGAGAGACTGTGTGAGTCCCTGGGTCTTGTGTCAGGATCAGAGGTGTGTTTTTATTAATTTAATTAATTAATTAATTTAATTAATTAATAATAAGGAGGCTTATTATTCACTCTGCTGTCCACTCACCCCAAACCTGAACCTTTACACATGCGCTGGGCAGGGGCCAGCTGCCCATTCTCCTTAATGCCTGCTAAGGAGCCAGTAGGGTCTGGGGGACCCTCTTGGGTCTGTGGCCTGCAGTGGGCCTGAACTCTTACTTAGCAGGAGGGCGGACCGAGGAAGCCACGGTTGAACAAACGGCTGCCCTGGGGTCCTGCAGCCAAACCCAGTGGATACCTCTTCTCCTTCCTCAGGCTGTATCACTGAGACGGTAGGGCCAGCACACTCTGTGTTCTGGCTTAGCCCACTCACCCTGCCAGCAATGGTGTGTGTCCCAGTGGTGGGGCGCCAGAGCACAGCCTCAAGGTCACACGGCTAGGTGCGGGTGGAGCCAGGACTTGGGGATTTTCCAGTTCTTTCTGTTTTTGATTTCTAATTCGCTTCCGCTGTGGTCAGAGAGCGTTCTCTGTAGGTCTCTAAACCTTTCCAATTTATCAAGACTTGTTTCATGGCTCTGCAGTCCAGTCTGTCCTGGGAAACGTTCCCTCTGCTTGCCCTGCAGGTGGGTTCCACTGTTGGTGGGTGGAATGTTCTAGAAACGCCATTGAGGGTGAGTTCTTTGAGGTTGTTGTCCACGGCTTGTGCCTCCTCGCTGATTGTCTGTCTGTCTGTCCTGCCAGTCACGGAGAGGAAGCTGACGGAATGACTCCCCATGATCCTGGAGAAACTCCGAGCTCTCCTGTCAGTTTATTTAGCTGTTTTTGGGTTTGTGCTCGCTCTTGCTCTCTCTCCTCACTCCGTCTTCCCTTTCTTGCTTTCTTTCTCTTGTTGGGGTTAGAACCCAGAACCTTGGAAAAATGCTTTACCACTGAGACAAACTCCCAGGCTTCACTGGTGAATTCTTGGCAGGTTCAAGCCATGCCCCTAGCCCCTCACTGGGGGATTCTAGGCAGGGGCTCTACCACTGAGCCACGCCCCCAGCCCCTCACTGGGGGATTCTAGGCAGGGGCTCTACCACTGAGCCACGCCCCCAGCCCCTCACTGGGGGATTCTAGGCAGGGGCTCTACCACTGAGCCACACCCCAGCCCCTCACTGGAGGATTCTAGGCAGGGGCTCTACCACTGAGCCATGCCCCCAGCCCCTCACTGGGGGATTCTAGGCAGGGGCTCTACCACTGAGCCACGCCTCCAGCCCCTCACTGGGGGATTCTAGGCAGGGGCTCTACCACTGAGCCACGCCTCCAGCCCCTCACTGGGGGACTGTAGGCACTGTGGAATCAGTTTTTGCTTCATAACTTTAAAAAATTTGTCTTTATTTACTGAAAAGGTATGTGCGCATACCATAGAGCCCAAGTACAGCTCAGAGGACAACTTACAGGAGTCAGTTCACTCTTCACTGTGTGGGGCCTGGAGATTGAGAAGCCATCAGGCCTGATGGCAAATGCCTGGACCAACCGAGCCGTCTCTCACCAGCCCTGCTTTATGAGTTTTGAAACTCTATAATTAATGCACCAATGCCCAGGACTGCTGCAGCCTTCTCTTAGATCCTGTCTTTATTGCAGTTTGCATGGACCGTGTGTGTGTGTGTGTGTGTGTGTGTGTGTGTGTGTGTGTTGAATGTAACCTGATTATTTTATGTGGATGGCTATTTGGCCTGCCTTGTGTCTGTGTACCACGTGTGTGCAGTACCCAGAGAGGGCAGAAGGGGGCACCAGATCCTCTGGAACTGGAGTTAAGGATGGTTGTGAGCTGCCATGTAGGTGCAGGGATTCAAACCCAGGTCCTGTAGAAGAGCAGCAGCCAGTGCTCTGAACCTTTGAGCCATCGCTCCTGCCCCTCCATCGGCTTCTTCTTGAATCTACTGAATCCCTCTGCTTGGAGAAAGCTCACAAGATTGCCAGTCCCTTGTGAACCCCGGGAGAATTGTTCTTTGCTTCAGAGGATCGCCTGTCTGCCCTCATGGAGTCGCACCTCAGTCACACGCGATCTGATACTCAGCAAAAGGCTCCAGTGAACCCTTTGTTTCTGGAACCTTCTCTGTGCTTCCCTTTCCTCTTGGGCGGTCTGTCCCCGCAGATTCCAGTCATCTCCATCCCTGTCAGAGCCCAGTGTCCATCTCCTCAGCTCGCAGGACTATTGGACTCATTGCTTAGTTTATGAATTGAATGAAGCACATCGTTGAGACAGGAAGCTGGCTCACCACGTGTCACAGCCCCATGATGCCTATTGTCCTCCATCTTAAAATATTTTCCTCTGGAGGCTGGCCCTATAGCACAGGGGAGACTGAGGCAGGGGGATCAAACTCAAGCCTAGCCAACATAGTCAAAGCCACTTTGGCAACATCATGAGACACGATCTCAGATTTAGAATTTAGGGTGGAGTGATGCTCAGTGGTTAAGAACAGTCACTACTCTTGCAGAAGTCTGGAGTTTGGTTCCTAGCACACTGGATGTCTCATAAGCACCTGTAACTCCAGCTCCAGAGGATCCAGTGCATCTGCCTAGAATCCCCCAGTGAGGGGCTGGAGCTGTAGCTCAGTGGTAGAGCCCCTGCCTAGAATACCTCAATGAGGGGCTGGGGGCGTGGCTCAGTGGTAGAGCCCCTGCCTAGAATCCCCCAGTGAGGGGCTGGGGGTGTAGCTCAGTGGTAGAGCCCCTGCCTAGAATACCTCAATGAGGGGCTGGGGACGTGGCTCAGTGGTAGAGCCCCTGCCTAGAATCCCCCAGTGAGGGGCTGGGGGCGTAGCTCAGTGGTAGTGCCCCTGCCTAGAATCCCCCAGTGAGGGGCTGGGGGCGTGGCTCAGTGGTAGAGCCCCTGCCTAGAATCCCCCAGTGAGGGGCTGGGGGCGTGGCTCAGTGGTAGAGCCCCTGCCTAGAATCCCCCAGTGAGGGGCTGGGGGCGTGGCTCAGTGGTAGAGCCCCTGCCTAGAATCCCCCAGTGAGGGGCTGGGGGCGTGGCTCAGTGGTAGAGCCCCTGCCTAGAATCCCCCAGTGAGGGGCTGGGGGCGTGGCTCAGTGGTAGAGCCCCTGCCTAGAATCCCCCAGTGAGGGGCTGGGGGCGTGGCTCAGTGGTAGAGCATTTGCCTAGCATGCTTGAGGCCCTACTTCCAATCTCTGTACTGCTAAAGAGTTTTCTCTATTTTGTCCAGTTTTTTAGCTGCTTATCTTGGGAGCGTATTTCCAGACTGTCTTACTCTTTGTTACCTGGAATTGGAAGTTTCTGGAAAGCAGTACTTAAACCCAAGGAGTCTAACTCCAGAATCCACACTCCTGGCCTTTGCCCTAAGTAGCAACTATTGAGCCTTTTGAGAGTGGGAGCCACTGGGGTCAGCGGGAGCCACCCATAGGGGGCACAGTCACGGGTTGAGGTGGAAGAGATGGCTCCTGCTTGTAGCTCATACTTCCCACCCCTCAGGTGGGCCTTCACCTTGATCATCATCTCCTCCTACACCGCCAACCTGGCTGCCTTCCTCACGGTGCAGCGCATGGAGGTGCCGGTGGAGTCAGCTGATGACCTGGCAGATCAGACCAACATCGAGTACGGCACCATCCACGCCGGCTCCACCATGACCTTCTTCCAGGTGGGGTGCCCCTAGAACCTCTCCGACTAGCTATGAGGGCGGGTTGGGTGGGGGCCCCCTGGGTTTGAGACACTGAAAATCAGTCAGTTGGGAAACAGTAGACATACTTGACGGGTTGCGGGGGGTGGGACGGCTTAGGGGGGGTGCTACCTGGCTGGACACCCTGACTTCCGCCTGAGAGATGGAAATGTGGAGGCCGATGGGGATCCGATGTGAGTCAGTACTGGGCAGCAGAGGAGGCGTAGGGTCATCGAGGGTTGGGCCAACTGTGTGTGGGAAAGGGAGGGGCCAGGGCTGGAGGGGAAGGGTTGAGTGGCCCTCACCCACCCGCCTTCATCCTCCCTCTGCCAAGAACTCGAGGTACCAGACCTACCAGCGGATGTGGAATTACATGCAGTCGAAGCAGCCCAGCGTGTTCGTCAAGAGCACGGAGGAGGGGATCGCCCGAGTCCTCAACTCCCGCTACGCCTTCCTGCTGGAGTCCACCATGAATGAGTACCACCGGCGCCTCAACTGCAACCTCACCCAAATCGGGGGGCTCCTTGACACCAAGGGCTATGGCATCGGCATGCCGCTGGGTATGAGCGTGGCCGGGCTCGAAACTGGGGTGAGAGGTGGGGCATACTGGCGGAGATGTGTGAGCACACCCGGGAGCATCCCTGGGACGCACGGGAGTGCTGTGTGGCCCTGGGCAGGTGCGCTCACCACCCTGAGCCCCTGCACCTTCAACATGCAGAAAGCCAGCCGAGAAGCCAGTGAGCGCCAGCCTCGGGGTAGTAAGAGAATCCTGCGACTGCGTGTACACCTCAGTGAACACGAGCTGGGAGGCCGCCACACCTCTGTGGGAGGCCGGATTTTGGGTTGTTTTTTAGTTCTTTGAGACAGGGTCTCACCATCGAGCGGATCAGGCTGTAGGTGAGGATGACTTTGAACCTCTTGATCCTTCCTGCCTCCACCTACCAAGTTCTGGGTACTTGTGCCACAGGTACCACCACACTCAGCTAAGACTTGGTTTTCTTGGCCTCATAGTCTCTGCAACAGCGGTTCTCAACCCGTGGGCCGTGACCTCTTAGGGGTGGGGCCGACCCTTTCACAGGGGTTCATCTAAGACCATCCTGCAGATCAGATATTTACATTACGAGTCATAAACAGTAGCAAAATTACAGTTACAAAATAGCAATGAAACGAATTTTATGGTTGGAGGTCACCACAACATGAGGAGCTGTATTAAAGGGTCGCAGCATCAGGAAAGCTGAGGACCGCTGGTTACCCCAAGCCTGCCTGTCAGCTCAGAGAGCTACTCAGGAAAAGCAGGCAAGAAGGAGACCGGAGGGTGGGGGTGTGGGGGGAGGGGGAGCTTATACATCAGTGCACACTTTTCCGGAGCTCAGTGCTTGAAATCCAAATGCTAGGACGGTGGTGAGAGCTGGACTCTTACTCTCAGCCAGAACCTGGCCCCTGGGGGCCGGATGAGCATACACGTGCCCGCATCTCTCTACTGCCTGGTGTTCAGTAGATGCTTCAGGACAGAGAGCCCAAGGGAAGGACAGGAAAGGGAAGAGGGGGGCATAGAATCGGGAGCCTGGGGATCCACTGAGCCGACCGCTGCGGTGCCCTTCCGGGTGGCAGGCGCATTAGGCCATAGCCAGCCTATGGTGTTCTATGGCAGCAGGCGGGGACAAGGGCGGGAGGGTCACACGGAGCGGAGGACTTGCTGCCGTTTTGTATGAAGTGACCGAGGAAGACTGGAGAGGAGCCAGTGTGTGAGCAGAGGCCTGAGTGTCCGGCGGAGACGGGGTCCGTAAGGAGCCCAGTGTGGCTGGGCTGGGCATGCCTTGGGCAGCCCGGTGACCGAGAGGCTCACCCTACTTGTGGTTGGTGCAGAGAGGCCTGACCCTGCTGCTGATGTGTGATGAGATGGGGGGGAGATAGAAGCAGGGGGCGGGGGTGGGGGGCAGGGCGGTGCGGCCCATGGGATCCCCTCACGTGCCCGACCAGGCTCCCCGTTCCGGGATGAGATCACGCTGGCCATCCTGCAGCTCCAGGAGAACAACAGGCTGGAGATCCTGAAGCGCAAGTGGTGGGAGGGCGGCCGGTGCCCCAAGGAGGAGGACCACAGGGCCAAAGGTCAGCCACGCTCGCCCCCGTGCCTGCGCTTTCCCAGAAGCCCTTTGGGCTCCAGCCCACACAGCCCACACAGCCCGGCCGTCCCCTCCCTCCAGGTTTGGGCATGGAGAACATCGGAGGTATTTTTGTCGTGCTCATCTGCGGCCTCATCATCGCTGTCTTCGTGGCGGTCATGGAGTTTATCTGGTCCACACGGAGGTCAGCGGAGTCCGAGGAGGTGAGGAGACCTGACCGCGGCTGGGGGCCGAGCAGGGGAGACCCCAGGAGCGTTAGGGGCTCAAAGTGGTGGGCGGTGGGGAACTGGTAGGGATTTGCAAGCGGTGGTGGGGAGGGACCGGGGAGCCTAAGAAACTCCTGCTTAGGTAAAGGAGGTGCCAGGAGAGGTGAAAGGTCAGAGAACAGGCCAAGAGCCTAGGATATGAGAGAGGACAGAAGAGGGGAGGCGAGCCTCGGGAGTGATGAGCATTCAGGGACCAAAGCAAGGGTGTGGAGGACCCCGGAGGCTGAGCAGCGGGGTACCAAAATGAAAAAGAAACAGCTGGCGTGGCGGTCCCGAGGCAGAGGAGGCGCATGGGTCCGCAGTTCCAGGCAGAACTCATCTCCGTAGTGAGTTCGAGCCCAACTTGAGCTACACGAGACCCTCATCTGAGAGAGAGACAGAGACAGGCAGACAAACCGAACACAGTGGCTTCATAATCCCAGCACTTGAGAAGCTGAGGCAGGGGGATTGCCACGGCTTGCCTCAGCCTCTCAAGTGGTAGCATCACAGGAGCACACCCGTCTACGACTGTGCCATTGAAAACGGTTCTTTTGTTGTTGTTGCCTCGTTTTGTTTTCTTCGAGGCAGGGTTTCTCTGTTGTAGCCCTGGCTGCCCTGGAACTCACTCTGTAGATCAGGCTGGCCTCGAACTCCCAGAGATCCACCTGCCTCTGCCTCCCGAGTGCTGGGGTTAAAGGTGTGCGCCACCACCGCCCTCTAGAGGCAGTTCTTATTACTTATGGTCCCTGAGAGGAGTCACACATATCAGGAGGTGGTCGCAGGGTGAGGAAGTGTCTGGGCCAGCCTCATGGTCTCCCTGGGAAAGGCAGAGAATAAACGCAGTAGAGAAGGGACAGAGAATCTAAGATATGAGAGAGGCTGGGGTGTTAAAATAAAATTATGGCGCTTATCAGAGAGTCCAGACGTTGTAATTTCCAATGCTTTTTATTAATCACAAACCATGTCAAATCTCAGGGAATTCTATACCCGGGCAGCTAGGCAGAGAGCTCACTCCAAGTTTCCTCACCCCGTGCTCTCCACTTGGTTCTCCTCTTGTTCCTAGCTTCTTCCTTGTTCTCTGTCTGTCTGTCTGTCTCTCTGTCTCCTCTCTCTGCCCTTGCCCTAGTTCTTTTTTATTCCAAATCCTCTCTGTCTCCACCCAGCCTTCCAATATACAGATCAATGGAGCCTAACCTTCATCTGCCTTAAGGCTAGGGAATGTCCCATTCTTGTGGAGAGCCGTATAGCCACTCCTTTGTTTACTGGTAGGCAGAGAATCCTTTACTTGCTTCAAGGACAGCTTACTGGAACATTATCCATAACTAAAATCTCCCACAACATCTCATCCTTCTTGTTTACAATAAGAACAATATTGACTCAAACAAATGAAGCTAAGATATAAAGTTACAGTCTGTCAAATACCAAATCCAAATTTCAGCAGACTGCTCATGCAGTTCAAATGTAACTGTCCCATAACACCCAGTATCAAGTCCAAAGTTCTCCAATTGTTAATAAAAGTTCACCAATTGTTAATAAAAGTTCACCAACTGTTCATAAATGTTTAGCAAGATGCCTGTGCAGTTCAAATGTCTTTGAAAAGTTCGCCAATTGTTCAGAAAAGTTCACCAATTGTTCATAATAAGTTCAATGTTTAGCAAAATGCTCATGCAGTTCAAATGTCAGCAGGTATCTGCATCTGCATCATCACAGTTGAGCACTATGAAAGCTGCCTCAAATTTTGAAAACAGGCTCCCTTTTCAGCTGCAGAGTCATCTCCAAGATGATTTCAGAGGACAAGATATGAAGCCAATAGCTTCCCAGATTTCCCCTTTTCAAGATGACCACGTCTGTCTTAGGAGAGAATTAATGAACAATGAAAATGACCTGTCCCTGGTTACTGATAGCATGATCAGCCCCTGTCTTAGGAAAATTCACGTCATAATTCTCAATCCCGTCTCTGACTGCCAGCCTCTGTATTAAGCCGGGGAACTCAATTTTTTGTAATCCTTGGCCTCTGGTCTATAAGCAGCACAGGAGCAAGGCAGCTAGGAAGGCCTTCAATGGTCCATTTTTGTGGGACTCTTGAGGTTGAAGGCTGGACAGTAACCTGCACACTCTGATGTCTCTCTTCAGCCCAGTGGTCTCTGGATACTCTCAATTGGATGTTTCATTTCTGAAAAGACAAAAGCACAACTTTTCCCCGACATGGGGTGGAGTCTTCACACTCCAGGCTATTATTAGAGCAAAATGCTTAAACGTTATCTTTTAAAATTAATTTTTTAATTTTTTTTAAATTTGAGGTTAAAATAGCCAATTATAGATATATCCTGTACCCCTTTCTTTTTAAAATTTTAGCTGAAGTTTTATTTATCATGTATAATTTTAAAATCCAATAATTTGTCCCTTTCTTGCTGGATATTCATTTAACATGCGAGCCTCGGGAGTTGTAGCTGTGGCTGATAACAGGAACAGCTAGCCACCGCAATGCCTTATGGGTTTTGTAGTCCATGACAAACCAGGAAGTTTGGAGCTTTTTTTTTTTTTTTTTTTTATAACATTAACCATAAACAAACTTCCAAATACAGGTCCAAATACAAATATTTGGTTTTGTCAACCAAATAAAACTAAATACCAATTCCCTGGAGGACCAGGACCAGTTAGCTGAATGTGTTATCCAAACTCCTGAACATAGCGAGGCTTGTTATTTAACAACCATAGCCAAGCGGCTGCGGAGAGAAAAACTCTAACACAGGCCGTGTAGATTCTGCCCAAGCTCTCTGAGTTGCTTTGTGCAACGATCCATTTTAAAATGTGGTCCTCCTTTTGTATCATGAGCTCAGTAGAGGAATGATCAGAAAGCATGCCATCAAGCTTGAGGTCTCTGATCATTTACCTGTTTTTCAGTACCTTTTAATTTATCTGTTTTATCAACTCTGTCCTTATCAAGTCTAGAGCATTGCTGTCTTTATCAACAGGCACTACCTGTTTTAATCTCTCTGAGAGTGAGTTAATCCGTTGCTGGTAAGAAACTGATGGCTCTTGTTTTCTGTGATAGGAACTTAAACCAAACCCTTTAGGGTGTTTTCCCCTCAGCAATGAATTACCTTGAATGTCTGTTACAGATCGACATTCTTTAGTCCAGTGTCTGCCTTTGCCACACCTTTGACATATTCCAGGAAACTGAGGCTTTCTTTCTCGCTTATTATCAGAGAAAACATTATTTCTAGGATCCCTTTGTCTACAGTCCTTTTTAAAATGACCTGACTTTCCACAGCCAAAACATCTGACCTTTTGATTTTTAAGGCCTTGAACAATTGCTTGTCCAATCATAGTGGCATTGTAAGCATTGGATCCAATATCGGTAGTAATTTTAATCCATTGATCCAAGGAAGCTGTTTTTAATGGCCGTATTGCCTTTTGGCATTCTGAATTAGCATTTTCAAACGCCAGAGATTTAATTAACACTTCCCTCGCTTCTGAGTCTGAAATTGTCTTATGGACAGCAGAAGTCAATCTCTGTAAAAAATCAGTGAATGGCTCATTTGGGCCTTGCATGATCTTAGTAAATGACTCAGACCTTTTTCCTGGCTCTTCAACTTTATCCCAAGCATTTAATGCCGCTGTACGACATTGTGCTAAAAACACTTCCAACTCAGCATATTGACCTTCACCTATCAACTGATCTTTGAGAATATTAACGCCTCTAGCTCGGTTACATTGTTCTATTGCCAAAGCTTCTTCTCTCCACCATGTCAGACATTGTAACTGAGGACCGGCTTCTAATATAGCTTTTGCCAAGTACTCCAATCTCGAGGAATGACTCGGTGTTGAACAGCCCAGTTGTTCAATATCTGTTTCACATAAGGAGAGTGCATTCCATAGGCTACTATTGCCTCTTTAAATCTCTTTAAATCTAGCATTTCTGTAGGTTGCCATCCAAGTTCATCATAGCCCTGCATCCTGTTTATAGTTACTGGGTAAACCATAGTTGGTTTTCTTAAAATCTTTGTCTGCCACATTGCATTATGAGGTGGAGCAGTAGGCTCTGAATTCTCTGACTGAGATAGGCTTTCACTTCCTTCCATCAAGTGTTCTAATTTTGATACCAAAGTTTGCATTTTCGCATTCCACTGCTCATCTATTTCTTTCAAGGCTGCTTCTTGTAAGAAGCAAATAGATTCTGCTTTTCTTTCCACCATTTTAAAATTTTCTGATTTTGCTCTGAATTTATCTCCTGTATCTAAGTCAATATCCTGTAAAGAGCTAGGAGATTTCCCTTTTCCTTCTGCACTGACAGTTTTCCTTGAAAGAGCACAGTGTACCTTGATGGCTATCGATAATACCATGTGAAATACCAGAATAACAAAAACCATAATCTGCATTATGCCAGTTTCAGTTGAAGTATTTATCTCTTCATCTACTGTTTTCATTCCTATGACATCCTTAACGAAACTATACAGAGCCCAAGTGCTCTGTGTCACAATATTTTCCATTTTTAACACAGAAAAATTTTCTTTTCCACTCTTATTTATCCTCTCCTTCCTTAGGAGACGTCTGTGTATTTTGTTTTATTATTTCTGTCTTACTGTGGCTCCCACTTTCCAAGGAGCATTCTTTTTATTACCTTCTCTTCTTACAGAAGGCCTGCAAATCCGTGGTTCCTTTCCTGGAACTTTATTAACCCGCACCTGTGTGCACTTTTTCTTTAATTCTGTCTCTTTCTCTCCAGCTCTCCTCTTTCCATAGGAGGCCCTACTCCTTCTTTATTTATTTATTTATTTATCCTGTATCTGCTACACGTCTCCTCTGTCTTACGCACTGCTCAGGAGCTATGTTATCTCCTGAGGTAAGGAGAGTTAGTAATTACCTTTAAACTGCTTCTTTCTCTCTTTCTCTTTCTCTTCTTTATTTCTTACTCTCTGCTTTTAAACTTAATATTTTTCTTTCTCTTAACTTCACTCCTTTATTAACTACCTTTTACTTTGAGCTTACTTTACCTTTCCTGTGTCTTCTTTCTTCTTTCCTCTTTTTTCTGCCTCGGCTCTCGCTGTCCCACGTTGTCTGTCGTTTCCCTGTAGACTCTCTGTGTCTGGATTCCGCTGTCCCGCGTTGTCTTTTTTCCTCTTTTTTTCTCTCGTGTGTCCTTGCCACGCGTTGGTGCGCCAAGTGTTAAAATTAAATTATGGCGCTTATCGGAGAGTCCAGACGTTGTAATTTCCAATGCTTTTTATTAATCACAAACCATGTCAAATCTCAGGGAATTCTATACCCGGGCAGCTAGGCAGAGAGCTCACTCCAAGCTTCCTCACCCCGTGCTCTCCACTTGGTTCTCCTCTTGTTCCTAGCTTCTTCCTTGTTCTCCGTCTGTCTGTCTGTCTCTCTGTCTCCTCTCTCTGCCCTTGCCCTAGTTCTTTTTTATTCCAAATCCTCTCTGTCTCCACCCAGCCTTCCAATATACAAATCAATGGAGCCTAACCTTCGTCTGCTAATGCTAAGGACTGTCCCATTCTTGTAGAGAGCGGGATAGCCACTCCTTTGTTTACTGGTAGGCAGTGAATCCTTTACTTGCTTCAAGGATAGCTTACTGGAACATTATCCATAACTAAAATCCCCCACAACACTGGGGGAGGGACTCGCTAGTTTGGATTATGTTGGTGGGCTTGGAACAAGGGCCCTGTCAGTTTTTACTGGGGATCGAACCCAGGGCCTCATGTGTACCAGGCAAATTTCTACCACTAAGCCCATCTCTGGTGGACTCTAGGCAAGTGCTCTACCGCTGAGCTCTATCCTCGGCTTTATGTCGAGACTGGGTCTAAGTTGTCCTGTCTGCTCTTGAATTCACCCCTTAGCCCGGGATGGCCTTGAACTTGCCATCCTCCTGCCTCGGCCTCCCAGGAAGCTAGGATCATGGGTTCTGCAGCCCCAGGCCTCTCTAGATTCGCTACTGTTTTCACATGTGCGTGAAGGATGGCGAGACCTGTTGCTCTCTAAAACACGGCTGGTTCTGAGAGCCATAGCCTTCTCCCGGCCCATAAGATCCATAGGACATCAAACATCCCGAGACAAGAGTTAAAAGCATAATGTATACACTTAAGGGCTGGCAGGAGGCCTCTTAGTTCCTAGAAGGAAGGCCTCTCCACAGGCTTGTTTAAAGTGTCCACATCCCCCAGAGCAAGTGATCCAAGAGAGAGCCGAGGCAAGGGAGAAATGCAAGCTTCTGGCCACATCCTGTCACTCAGGAGTCCTCGTGTGATGTCAAGAGAGAGCCACAGGACTACCAAGGGGAGGGACTTAGAGACTAGATGCCATGAGTCCTAAGTGTATGCCCCCCCCCCCCCCCCCGTCTAGATTTATTGCTTGGTTTTTGTTTTAGTTGTGTTTGTTTCTTTGTGGGTTTGGATGCAAGTGTTGGCAGCCAGAGGCCAAACAACTTCCGGGTGCCCGTTACTTGGGTCCTGGGCCTCGAGGGCTGAGCCATCTCACGAACCCTGGCTTGGTCTTTTGAGACTAGGTCTTTTTGTGTAGCTCGTGCTGACCTGAAACTTACAGCGATCCTCCCATCTCCGCTTCCCAAGTGCTGGGGATTTCAGGCGCCTGCCACCACACCCAGCTCCAAAGATTGTAAACACAAACCCCTCTCCGATGTCCCACTTGGAAGCCTAGCATGACGCACACTGCCAGGTGTCCAAGCTCGCACTCCCCCCTCCCCCCAAGCCAGAGCCTGGTTTCCAGTCGCTCAGGCCGAGTGTGGGTATGGCCTATCTTTCCTCTCCTCCGTTTCTCAGCAAATCCTGTGAGCTCCACTTCATGGTATAACCCACAGGCCTCTGGGGTCCCTCTGCTCCAGCCTGCTCCAGCAGGCCTTTCTGCCCTCAGCACAGCTCAAGCGATCCTATGAAAGCCCTCTACTTCAGTTCTCCAGCCACTCCCTGGACCCTGGAGTAAACCGTAGGCCTTGCCAGGATCTAATGGTCTTACCCGGCTGGTCCCACCCCTCTGGCTTCAGCTCCTCCCTCTCGCCCCATTCCTACCAAGCCAGGCCCGGCCTCAACAACACATTTGCGCTGGGTTTCTGTCCAGGATGCTCACCCAGCCTTTACATAAAGGTCTCGCTGAGAGCTTCCTCATCTGCCCTGTAGCACCCGACCCGTCCACACTCTACCTCGATTTCTCTTGTGAGCACTCATCTGACAGAATGTTTTCCACTCCATTGCTGGGGCTGGAACCCAAACCTTAAACGTATTGGGCAAGCCCTCTACCAACTGACCTACCTACACCCCAATAGGAGTTCTGTTTTATTCTTCACTGTAACCCGCGTGCCCAGAGCAGTGTCTGGCACTCAGTAAACATGCCTCACAATAATGTGGGGCAGAAGTGGGGGGCTGGGGGGTGGGGAGTGGGTTAGGGGCAATCAGAAAATATTGTGTGCAAAGACAGGAGTCAGAAAGTGAAAGGCAGGTTAAGAGACCAACCCAAGGAACGATGGAGCCCAGAGAGGGATAGGGGGTGGGGGATACCGAAAACACAAGCATTGGCTGAGGGGACAGAATTGGGGGGTGAGGAGGGGGTGAGAAGGAGAGGGGAGGTGCAGAAAGGAGGTGGGGCGGGGAGGGAGGGCGCGGCGCGCCCCGCGGTGACCGTCCCGCCGCCCCCAGGTGTCGGTGTGCCAGGAGATGCTGCAGGAGCTGCGCCACGCCGTGTCTTGCCGCAAGACGTCGCGTTCCCGCCGGCGCCGGCGCCCGGGCGGCCCGAGCCGGGCCCTGCTGTCGCTGCGCGCGGTCCGCGAGATGCGACTCAGCAACGGCAAGCTCTACTCGGCCGGCGCGGGCGGGGACGCGGGCGCGCACGGGGGTCCGCAGCGCCTCCTGGACGACCCCGGGCCTCCCGGGGGGCCCCGGCCCGCCGCCCCGACGCCCTGCACGCACGTGCGCGTCTGCCAGGAGTGCAGGCGCATCCAGGCGCTGCGGGCTTCGGGAGCCGGGGCGCCCCCGCGTGGCCTGGGCACCCCGGCCGAAGCCACCAGCCCGCCCCGGCCGCGGCCGGGCCCCGCGGGACCCCGCGAGCTGACCGAGCACGAATGACCGTGGACCGGGCCGGGCGTGCGCCCCGACTGGCTGCAGGGACGCGATGCGCCCCGGGCGGACAGGACGCCGCGGTTTTGCCTTCGGTTCCCGGCCAACTCCGAGCCCGGCTCCGGAGCCGGCCTGCGCCCCCTACGGGACCACCTTCGCCCCGCGCCGCGGGCGGGAGGAGCGCAGAGCCCGAGGACTCCGGGGGGCCGGGGGACTGTGGGGGCCGCTCCCGGAGTTGGAAAGCGGTCCGCGGGGAGGACCCCAACCTGGGACTGCTCAGACGCCCCAAGACTTGACGCGGCTCTCCGCACTTCTGGAGGCGGGGAGGGCCTCTGGACATGTGGGTGTCCCCTGGTGCCCCTTCTCTCTTCTCTTTCTCTCTTTTTTTTGGGGGGGAGAAACCTCAGCATTTCTATGAGACGCCCCCAGGGAGAGGGTCAGTTGAGCCCCTATACCTCCCCCTGCCACAAAATCTCAGTCCCTGTTGGAATAAAAAAAAGAACAAAACTCCAAAACTAGGATACCTGGGTTTCATTTTCTGGGGGGGGGGGGTTGCCAACGGGCGTTTTCAGGGCCTGGGAGTCTGCGGAGAGCAGCAAGAGACACTTGGGCAATGCCCCCCTCCCCACCCCCACCCCGCAGCATGCGGGTCAGCTCAGGTCCCAGCAGCCGTCCCCTCCCCATTGACCTTCTCCTCGGACAGAAGCAGGCTGCGACAGGGACCCTGAGACAGATGGAGAAATGCGGGCTCGGGAAGGGCGGGCGGAGACACCGGGAGGGAAGACGTGGAGAAAATGGATGGGGCTGGAGGATGGGAGGACCTGGGGGGCTGTTCGCGGTGGGTGACACCCATAGTGGCGGTGCAGGGCTGGGCTGCAGTGGACTGGGAACTTGGGGGTCGCGTGCGTGACCCCCGTGAAGCCACCTTCCAGAGTGACTGACCCCTGAAGCCATGTCCCCTCCCCAGATCTCAAGGGGGAAAGTGAGGAACGGGGGAGGGGGGTCCGGGGGCTGGTTGAGCAGGGAGAAGGGTGGGTCAGCCTTCTGTCCCCGCCTTCCTCGCCACTCTGGAGGTTTCTGTGGAGAAAGGACGACTTGAAGGTCACACAGCCAGAGCCAGAACGAGGCCGAGCAGAAGAAGGGAGAGAGATGCAGCGGGGGTGGGGGAGAAGCAGACGGAGAGGGAGGAAGAACACGATCTTGAGGCGGACAGAATGGGTGGGGGCTGGAAGACAGGCAAGAGGGAGGGCGGAGATGCTGAGAGGCAGAGGCATTGCAGAAGGGGGGACACAGTCCCGGGGTGGTGGTGGCGGGGCGACTCAAATGAGACAGGGAGTTGAGGTGACAGACAAGAAGTCGTAGAAAGCTAAAGGAGACCCGAGGGGACCCGAACCAGGAAGAGAACCTGATCAAGAACCGGGAGCTGGTGAGGGCGGAAGCTGGGCCCGCCCTGCAGCCTCGACAGGGACTCGGGAGCTGTCCGTTCAGCACCCCGCGGCCCGCAGGACACACGTCTTCGTGTCTCCAAGAGACTGATCACCCTGCCATGGGGCTGGCTGCTGTTGAAGTGGCTATCACTGCGGACTTTTCTGGTTTCTCCCCTCTCTGTCCCAGCACCACGAGATTGCTCTTCTCTGGAGCCTGCCCCCATTTCTGAACATGTCTGCTATAGTCTCCCTGGTTTTTGTTGTTGTTGGTTTTGGTTTTGTTTTTTTGTTTTTTATCTCTGCCTTTGCAGATCTTTTTTCCTGTCTCATCTGCGATTCTCTCTGCCTCTGGGGTGGCTCCTTTACGTATCTCTTATCTCTCTTCTTCCACCTCGCACTGTGAGCATTTCAACTGTCCTCCACCCCGGTGACCTTCCTAAGTCTTCCCTCCCCCTACCTCTGCAGAGCCTTGCACTGGGAGCATGATCAGTCATCAGCCTAGCCAGGCTGGTGTCTAAGGAGGAGGAATTACATGAGGGAGCCTGAGCCTGTGTCGGGGTGGGATGTGGGGGGCCTCTGGCCCCTCAGCCTGCCTGGAAAGCAGGAGGAGCACAGATCTCCTGGGATCTAGGACCCCTAGCCTTCCGTGCCTCTCTACCCCTGTCCTCTGTGGACCTCTGTGGGCTTATGTAACGTTGGTAACATAGGATCCCTCCATCCTAGGGGTAAGTAACAGACTCCAGGAAGGGATGTCTGAGAGCAATGCACCTGAGCCGAAAGATGGGCTCCTCCTCCTTTTCTCATCTCCATGGCAACAAGCCTGATCTGCAGGCCCAACCTCTTTTGCTGCAGAGTCAGCCTCCCCATTACCATGACAACGAGGGACAGCAGGAGGGACAGGAACAGGCCAAAGAACGGGATTGTGATGAAGCTCCGGGTGCTGAGGGAAGCCCCTTTCTCTTCCTACAGTGGTCCTGTCTCTGTACCTGCCCAAGGCCATCCCTCTGTGTCTCGGTGTCCCCCACTCTGGTTTTCTGCCTTTTGCACGTCGCCTTGAGGTCAGCATCTTAAGCACCCCACCAAAAAACACACACACACATACACACACCTTTGGACCAAGGTCTCACTATGTACCCCTGCTCGTCCTGGAGCTTGCTGGACAGACCTGGCTGGCCTTGAACTCATAGAGATCTGCCAGTCTGTACCTGCTGAGCGCTAGGATTAAAGGCACCATGCCCAGCAGATCTTCATCTTAACATGCACCAAGTCCTGACCCCACACACCAAGCTCCCAAGCTTACTCCCTGCTCCTGGCCAGAGTCTGAACACTCCTCATAAGCAAAGTGGTGTCAGGGTAGAAACAGGAAACTCTGAGTCCTCAGGCCCCAGTGCAGTGGGTGTTGTGTGTGTGTGGCAGGCCTGGGGTACGGGAGTGTGTGTGTGTGTGTGATCACATGTGCCCGCGTGCCTGCATACTCACACTGGGATGTGGGTGTGATGTGTGGGGATGCTGGGGTGTGTTTGGAGGTGCAACAAGGTTACCCACAGCGATACAGTGGACTGTGGCATGTGAGAACCGTGGTGTCCCGCGGCTTAGTTCTAAATGACTGTGTTATGTGTATGCACATTTTTGCCTGTCATTCACAGCAGTGATCTGTACCCTGAGACTTTTTCTCATGTCCTGACACGCTGGGGAGCAGTGTGTGTGTGTGTGTGTGTGTGTATGCACGTGCAGGTGTGTTTGATGGCATGTATGGGCAACAGTGGCCACGGAGGCTCCTGTGGGTGTCTGGAGGAAATGTGGGTCGCATGTGTGTGCAATGGTGAAGGAATCCGTTGGCTCTCCGTGTGAGGTGGCTGGCGCAAGGTCAGCGTGGCGCAGTGTGCGGCGTGAGTCTGTGAGGTGGTCCGAGGGCGGGGGCTCTCTCTCCCCGGCACTTCCGGATCGTGACTGTGATTCCGAGATTTGTGATCTGATGGGCGTGAGGGTGTGTGTGTGGAGCCTCTGGTCTCAAGATAATGGAGTTGAGCCTAAGGGTGTGACTGGGCGGTGGTTGTGAGCTTTCGGTGGTGTCTGTGAAGGTGATGGTGGTACCTAATGGGGCGGGGGGGGGCACTTCCGGGGCCTCCTGGTGTGTTCTGGTTTTGTTGTGCCTCCCGTGTGCTGCGTGCCGTGGTATCTCATTGGGTAGCTGAGTCAGGGTGAGGAGGGTCTTAGGACTCCCTCCCGCCCTTGCGGTACCCCTCAATTGGGGAGCCTTCCTTCTCCCCTTCTGCATCTTCTTCCTGAACCGTGCTCCACACAGACTTTGGGGTCCCCCTACATACTGCAAGATGGTGGTCCTCCCGGGGCCCTGTATCCCTGCAGTTCACTGGGGCTTTCTTCGCACCCGTGTCCCCCCCACTCCCAGAGGAGGCTGTTTCCAGGGTGCTTCCTCCTTCCCTAAGGTCCCTCCCTGCACTAAAAGGGGTCTCTAGGTCCCCACCGTGGGGGGGCCCGGGATCCCCACCCCCCACCGTGCTTAGCCTCTCAGTGGCGCTGCCACTTTGCAGAGAGAGGGTTGGAGCGGTGGGGGGGCCGGGGGGAGGAGTACAGCTGCAGTACCGGGGGCCGGGCCTCGGGCTGTCTGTCAACTCAGCGCCTCTCCTGATTGGCCAATGCCGCCTCCCCCCGCGGGCGCGGGCATATGAGGAGGCGAAGGCCCCGGCCGCCGCAGCCTCTGTGAGGTGGGACCCGGGGACCGACAGACGCTCGCACCCACCGGGCGCGGGCGCTGCAGAGGCCCCCAAGCCCGAGCCTGCGCCTGAGTCCGCCCTGCGGCCACCTCTCACCAGCTTGTCCGCCGCCCTTCCCGGGGAGCCGCCAAGATGGGGGTAGGTGCAGGGGTCTGCGGGGCGCTGCGTGTGTGTGTGTGTGTGTGTGTGTGTGTGTGTGTGTGAGACATTGTGGACCAGTGACATTGGGTGTGTGCGTGTTGGGGGGCTTCTGCACTCCTGGGGCCGAGTCTGCGGGCATCCGCATCCTGGCAGACCTGACCAGTTTGTGCAATGATGCGGTCGGGAGAGCGGGCTACGGTGTCGAAGGGGGTCTGTGGCGCATGCTGGTGGCTTTGTCCACGGGGGCGGGGGATGGCCCTTAGCATCTCGGTTTGACCTTGTGCAGTTGCTCGTGTGCCCCTTGCATGAGCGCGGTGGCATGCGTGCAGTTGCTTGAGAGAGAATGCCTGTGCTCGGGCTCCTGGCTCCCTCCAGCCTTAGCAGCAGCCATCTGCGCCTCCTCCCCCTCCATCTAAAAGCCTGCAACCTGTCTGGGTGTGTCTGAGAGCCGTTAGTGTATCTAGGGGGCATTCAAGACCTCCCCCGGACCCCTGGTCCCCTGGCCCTGTGGAGGTAGATACAGGCTATGGGACGGACATGAGATGACCTCTCTTTCTCCTTCAAGGCCTGGATAAGGGTGATCTGCAGTGACCGACCCGGGGCTGCAGAGCTGGTACAGCCCCTAATCTGGGGGGTGTGGGGGGGTGCAGACTCGAGGGCTGGGAGGAGGGGTAGGAGCAGGAGAGAGATGGCTGACAGACAAATGCCTGGCTGAGGGCGGTGTGGAAGCACCGCCATGTGGTGGTGGAGAGCTTGCCTGTCTGCTATGTCCTTGCCTCCGTGTCTGTGTGTCCTTCTCTGTCTGTGCGTCTCTCCAGCAGATGCCGCCTCCTTCCCTGACTGACTACCTGAGCCCTGCCGTAGCCCTGGATTCCTCCCTGTGTGTCCGGGTTGGGACCTGGGGGGATGGTCGTCAGGGAAGGAAGCGGATGGGTTGGGGACCACCAGATAAAGAGAAAGGGTCAGCCTGGGAGAGCCTGAGGGAACATGAAAGATGGGGAGAAAGATGGCGGATGGAGGCTGAAGGGACCACGGATGAAGATGGGGGGGTGGGGCTACAGATATGTGGGTTGGGGCTGGTGGGGGGGTGGGAAGGAGAGCTAGGTGGGGGAGGATTAGGAGAAGAGGGGAGAGGCAGTGGCTTTCAGGTAAGTGGGGGGGGTGGGGAGCGTGGGAGGCTGGGGGAGAAGAGAGGCTGTAGAGCTTTGGGAAAGAAGGGTGGTCTTCGAAAAAGACATGGGGGTGGGAGGGGAAGGGGATGATGTGGGAGAGACAGAGAAAGAGACCCCCGAGGACAAAATACAAAAAGAGGCTGAGGCAGAAAGACACAGAGAGACAAGACGAGAAACTGAGGCTGACGTGGAGAGACAGAAGGAGAGGCATTTCTATCCGCAGACTAAGTAAATAAATAAATAAATAAAATCAAACCCACCCGAACTCTGGAAAGAGGAAGCTGAGGTCAGAAGGCGAGGTCAAGGCAAGGGTGTTCAGAAAGCAGACACGGGCGCCCCTAGGTGGGAGGCTGGGGAGGCGCGGAGGCTGGGTGAACCATGCAGCTGGCAGGGAGCCACAGAGGCGGCTGCAGCTAGACAGGCCTGCCCCCGCCCCTGGAGGTGCTCCTGCCCTGCAGTGCGTCCATCTGGGCTTCCTCCCTTCCCTGGGAAAGCCTCGGTTCTTCATGCCAACAGATGGGAGCCACCCCCAGGGGAGAATAGTCATGGCAAGGACATGCAGGAGCTAAGGCTTGGTTGCCAGGGACATGGGAGCTACTATCTCCCCAGGGAGACCCCCAGTCCAGACATGAGGGTTCAGACCCCCAACTGCCTCCCTCAGACCCGGGAGGCCAGGCCCAGTCTCCTCCCTCAGACCTAGGCATCCAGGACCCAGCCTTTCTGTGACCAGAAGGCCAGCCTACTTTCTCTCCTAGGGACCCACACTGCAGCTCCCCAGCGATCCAGACACGGGGGAGCTGACTCCCTTATTTCTGCCGGACTCTGCTTCCCTGCTCACATCTCCACCTTGACCTCATGATTTGCTGACTTCATACCTCTCTGTGCGTCGGCCTCATCTGCAGAGGCCGACATGCCGCCCTGTAGCCAGTAGCTCAGGTGGCTCCTTGGAGACGCAGTACCGCTGCAGGGCTGGCCCGGGGCCAAGCTCCCGCCTCCCCGGCGCACCTTGAGGTTCCCAGGCTTCCAGGGCTGCGGCCCCTCTCTATGCTCTGTAGTCGGCCCTGGGTCTGGGGGGCAGACGGCAGGCAGTCAGGCTGCTACAAGGTCACGAGGAGATTAGCGCTGAGCTGCACTGAGCCTCCGATCCCAGCTTGGCCCTGGGCCTGCGGGATGTCAGCCGCCCTCTGTGAGCGCTCAGCCTCACTCAGCCCACCTCTCCTCAGCCTTCTGCCCAGGCCACCGAACTGGAACTCAATCCAGGCCTAAGACTTTATTTATTTATTTATTTATTTATTTATTTTTGCCCTTCTGTACCCCAAATCTACCCCCTCCCAGTACCTTGCTTGTCCTGACCGTGCCCGTCCCCTGTTCAAGACCGTGGCAGATGGAGAAGTGGGGTTCACTTCTTGTCCGCTAAGCCCCTTGGGAATGACTACTTACAGGCAGCACGGTACCTCCCACGGAGCCTTTGTCCCACTGTCATCTGGGGTACCCTTTGCTCTCATGAGTTGCCAGGCCTGTGGGGGCCTCCCAAGATCTGCTGGGTCCTTTGACACATCCACAGTGGTGGGAGACCGGCCAAGCAAAGAGCTGTGCTGCAGACACAGGCAGTGACCTCCATGGAGACCTTGTGCTGGAAAGACAGGGACCCGAGGCAGGGAGAGACAGACAGACACAGAGACAGACGGGTGTCTTACTCATGCCTAGCGGCCAGACATTTAAGAGGCCGGGGGGCAGGAGGACCGTTATTAATTTGAGACTAGCCTGGTCTACATAGTGAGACACTTATGGGGGTGGGGAATGTTCTGAGAAAGAGAGAGGAAGACATTAGAGTGAGACCGAGACACAGGGGGATGGAGAGAGGAAGAGCCCAGGATGAGACGCTAAAAGAAAGGTACGGGCAGCGCGAGACAGAAAAACAGAAGAGGGAGACACGGGAGAACCAGTGACCCCAAGAAACACCCTGAAGAGATGAGGAGGGCCACACCCTGCCAGAGCAGACAGCACAGGCCCTCAGAGAAGACACAAGATCCCAGCAGATGCACCAGAGAGAGAGAGAGGGAGGACTCCAGAGACTTAGCAAGAGATTGAGAAGGTGTAGGGTAGACAGTGTAGGAGACAGACAGGAGAGAACTAGAGACTGACCGGGAGATGAGACAGACTCACAGACCTAGAGACAGCATCGAAGGAGGGGAGAGATACAGGAGAGAAGCCGCGTAGGTGAGAGACAGAGACGGGAGCGATGCGGAGGTAGAGGCAGACAGAGACAAGCGAGCAGATAAATACAAAGCAGACCTGGATGCACGGATCAAAAGAGACAGACAGAGGACTCAGCTGCAAAACCGGCGGCAGAAGCCCAGGAAAGCTCAGTAGGCCCAAGGAGAAGAGAAAAAGATGCAGAGTGTTGGGGGTGAAGCACAGTGGTTAGCGCGCTTGTCAGCATACACAAAGCCCTGGCTTCCATCCCTAGGTTGAGGCAGGAGGATTGTTATGAGTTCAGGATACATAGTTCTAGGACAGCCTGGGCTAAAAAATAAGATCCTGTTTCTTAAAAAAAAAAAAAAAATGCCAGGCAGTGGTGGCACAGGCCTTTAATCCCAGCACTCGGGAGGCAGAGGCAGGTGATTCTCTGTGAGTTCAAGGCCAGCCTGGTCTATGGAGTGAGTTCCAGGGCAGCCAGGGTTACAACAGAAAGCTCTGTCTGGAACCCTCCCCCCCCAAAAAAAATTAAAAGTTAAAAAGGGCCAGAGAGTAGGCTCAGAGGGTAAAGGAGCTTCTCTCCCAGCCTGATCTGATGACTTGAGTCTGGTCTCCAGGATACACATGGCGGAGGGAGAGAACCGATTCCCGCAGACTGTCCTCTGACCTCCACACACGTACACACAAAATAAATAAATAGTTTTGAGCGTGGACATAGTGAAGGGGAGACGCAGACACGGGGACAGAGTCCCAGAGATACCTGGGACCAGAGGCGGTGAGTCCAACTGGCCGAGACAAGTCTTGGGAATTCTGGGAAATCCCAAAGACCCCAGGAGGATACGGTGAGACCCTGAGAGACACAGAGACAACCTCAGCCTAGAGGTGCAGAGGCCAGGCCAAGATGGGAGCCAGGGCACGCGGGGCCGGTGTCGCTCTGGAACCCCTTCTCGCCCGCAGTCTGGTGGCTCTGACAGCTATCGTGTCGCCACCTCGCAGGACAAAAAAGATGACAAGGGCTCGCCCAAGAAGAGCAAGGCCAAGGAGCGCCGGGATCTGGATGACCTCAAGAAGGAAGTGGCTATGGTAGGTGTGACCCCACCCCCAGTACCACCCCAGAATAGTCCTGCCTGTCCAGGGAGGCTACGTCTCACAGTCTCCCCCAAACCATTCTGCAGACAGAGCACAAGATGTCAGTAGAAGAGGTCTGCCGGAAATACAACACCGATTGCGTGCAGGTGAGGACGGGCGGGGGCGGGGGCGGGGGCGGGGCCAGGGCTGGGGGCGGGGCCAGGGCTGGGCAGGGGGCGGGGCTAGAGACCGGTATTCTGGATCTAGGGTGCCCGGGCTTCTCGGGGAAGGTTCCTATATGAGTCCCTTGTCTTCTAGGGTCTGACGCACAGCAAAGCCCAGGAGATCCTGGCCAGAGATGGACCTAACGCTCTCACCCCACCCCCCACCACCCCAGAATGGGTCAAGTTCTGTCGACAGCTATTTGGAGGCTTCTCCATCTTGCTGTGGATCGGGGCGATCCTATGCTTCCTGGCCTATGGCATTCAGGCAGGGACTGAAGATGACCCTTCTGGTGACAATGTGAGTACTCCCCACCCTGGCCTGTGTAGGCCTCCACACATCGAGGAACACACACACACACACACACATACACAGACACACACACATTTCCCTGTCTAGACTTTTCAAAGGCTCCGCCCCTTTTCGTCATCCAACTGTCACAATTACCTCCGAGAAAACAAGATTAAACATAAAGAAACCACATCTCCGAACAGCTTAAGACAGCTGGGGTGTGGCTGGGGGGCGGTTATTTGGCAACCTTTCATGGGGACCAAAGAAGACATGTGGGTTGGCAACACAACTGTTATTCCCTCACACAGGAAACTGAGGCAGAAAGACCATGTGTTTGAGTCCAGCCTGGGCTACACAGTAGAATCCTATCTCAAAAAAATGTTGGCTCTGGAAATGGCTTAACAGACAAAGCACTGGCTGCACAGGGGGTGGAGTCTGAACCCCAGCTCCCACGTGAAGCCGGACACACTGCACTCCCAGGGCTTCTGTGGGGAGGTGGGAGGCAGAGGCAGGAGGATGCCTGGAAGTCCACCGGCCATTCTGCCTGTAGAAAAGAGACTCACGGAGCTGGAACAATAGCTCAGTTACCGAGAGCACTTGCTGTTCTAGCGGAGGACCTGGGTTTGTTTCCCAAAACCCACACGGTGGCTCACAACCATCCATAGCTCCAGTTCCAGGGCATCCAGTGCCCCCTTCTGAACTCTATGGTACCAGGCACACCCGGCGTGCAAACATACATGTAGGCAAAGCATACCACAAATAAACAGATCTTTAAAACAAAGAATCGAGAGACCCGCTCTCAAAGTGGAAAGGCCAATACCTAAAGTCATCTGATTCCACATGTGTTCCAAGGTGCATGTGCACGTGCACACACTCACACACACACACCTGTTCACGATAAAAAGTGTATGTACACACAGCTTTTCATTACAGAAAAGGAAAGAAGCCGTGTCCTGCAGCTGGTACAGTGCTTACCTAGCATGCGTGAAGCCTGGGTTCGATCCCCAGCACCTCACAGAACCGGGTGTGGTTGTGTGAGCCTGTTATGCAAGCTCTGGGAGGCTGAGGCAGGAGGATCAGGAGTCCGAGGCCAACCTGAGCTACGTGAGACCCTGACTGAAGGGGAAAGGAGAGGAAATGAGTTCTGGCCAAAGGCTCTCTGCCCTCAGTAACCTTGAAGAGAGGTGCCACCAGGTGGTGGCCACAGCCTCACAGATACTAGAGACAAGGAGGGTGATCAGGGCCGCACACAGGAGTCGGGTGTGACACAGGCTCACACAGGTGCGGTCTGGACAGAAGCAGACCAGCATTCGGGATGCTAAGCCAGGAGGATGAAAGTTCAGGGCTAGCCTAGACTACATAGACTTTAACTCAAATCAGTGTGTGTGTGTGTGTGTGTGTGGTGGGGGGGGGCAGTGATTCCAGCACTCAGGAGGGAGAGGCAGGCAGATCTCTGTGAGTTCAAGGCCAGGCTGGTCTAGTGAGTTAGTTACAGGCCAAGCCAGGGCTGTCTGAAAAAACAAAGAAACAACAAAGTCAAGCCAGATGTGGCGGTGCAAGCTTGAACCCAGCACTCCAGAGGCAGAGAGCAGGAAGATCAGGAGTTCGAGATCATCCTCAGAAACGTGACAAATTCTAGATTAGCCCGGGGCTGGGGAGAGAGCTCAGTGGGTTAATAAGCACATGCCCTTCAGGAAGCATAAAGACCTGAGTTCAGACACCGGAATTTCTGTAAAACATCTGATATGGTCACACACACACACACACAATAAAATGTAATAACTAAAAAATTAAAAATAAACACAAAAAAGCAGACTAACAGAGAGACTCCTTTGAGTCCTGTAAATGCAAGGCTAGGCCTGCAGACATCCAAGCAGACAGACGCACACGAAGACAAGGACAGACAGATGCACAAAGCTCCCTCCCAGACTCTAATGACCTGTTGGGAGGGGCCGGAGGGGCTCATGTGCCGGCTGCCGTGACGCCGTGCCCCGTGTCCCCACAGCTGTACCTCGGCATTGTGCTGGCGGCCGTGGTGATCATCACAGGCTGCTTCTCCTACTACCAGGAAGCCAAGAGTTCTAAGATCATGGAGTCCTTCAAGAACATGGTTCCCCAGGTGAGATGGGCTCAGCAAGGGGACAGAAGGAAGTGGCCGGGTAGGCTGTGCCCAGGGACTCGCGGGCAGAGGGGGCGTGGGAGGTGACTCTCCTGTGTCTCCCACCCAGCAAGCCCTCGTGATCCGGGAAGGTGAGAAGATGCAGGTGAACGCCGAGGAGGTGGTGGTCGGAGACCTGGTGGAAATCAAGGGTGGGGACCGCGTCCCTGCTGACCTGCGCATCATCTCGGCCCACGGCTGCAAGGTGGGTCGGTGCCTTAGGTTCAGGCTCTGCTCTCCTCTCTCAGGAGTGAGGAGGAAAATCCCCTGAATGGCAGTGTTCCAGACTCCTGCCCTCCTCCCTCAGACCCAGGGCTCCAGGCCCAGCCTCCTCCCTCAGACCCAGGGCTCCAGGCCCAGCCTCCTCCCTCAGACCCAGGGGTCCAGGCCAGCCCTCCTTCAGACCGTTTAGGCCCAGGCCCAGCCCACAGAAGTTCTGAAGGACTTTAGACCTGGCTGTAGGTTCTGTTCCTGCCTGCTCTTTTAATACCCGGCCTCCAGCTCCCCAGGTGCCACATCCCAAACAGGGCTCATCTGCTTTTCTTCTGTAACTTCCTGCGACGGGCTTTACTCCCGAGCCCTCTGGTTCCTCGCCTTCTCACCCTGGGTCCTGTGCTGAGCCTCACCTCTGCTGCTCCCGTCCGCAGGTGGACAACTCCTCCCTCACCGGCGAATCTGAGCCCCAGACCCGCTCCCCGGACTGCACACACGACAACCCCCTGGAGACCCGGAACATCACCTTCTTCTCCACCAACTGCGTGGAAGGTGAAGGGCGGGCCCTCAAGGGCCCAGACAGAGAGATGCGACTCAGGAGGCGGGGTGCCCGCAGCCTGCTGAGCCCCGGCAGACCCCGGCTTCTCTTTCTTTGGCCCTACAGGCACCGCCCGGGGTGTGGTGGTGGCCACGGGTGATCGCACTGTCATGGGCCGCATCGCCACCCTGGCCTCGGGCCTGGAGGTGGGCAAGACGCCCATCGCCATTGAGATCGAACACTTCATCCAGCTCATCACCGGCGTGGCTGTGTTCCTGGGCGTCTCCTTTTTCATCCTGTCCCTCATCCTGGGGTACACCTGGCTGGAGGCCGTCATCTTCCTCATCGGCATCATCGTGGCCAATGTCCCAGAGGGCCTGCTGGCTACAGTCACCGTAAGGCTGAACCCCGAGGGACCCCCCCGGGTCTCAGGGAAGGAGGGTGGGGGTCTGATCCCTGGGTCTGAAGGTGCCAGGTGCCCCAGAACTGGAGTTCCAGAAAGCTGTGGGTCACCGAGAAGACGTTAGGAACTGATCCAGGGTCCTCTCCAAGAGCAACGGGTGCTCTTCTTCCCACTGAGCCATCTCTCCAGCCCTCAACACTTTTAAAAAAATTATCTTGTATGTATGAGTGCTTTGCCTGCCTGGCCTCTGGCCCCTATCACCTTTTAATTCAACTCACAAAATTAGTGTGTACCCACTCATGGCAAAAGTGGGGTGATAGGTCTTTTTCTTTATTACATGTGTGTGCCCAGGCATGGTGTGTGCCATGGTGCATGTGTGTGCGCGCACCACAGTATTCCCACGCGGAGGTCAGCAGACAACTTTCGGTTCTGTCCTTCCGCCACGTGGGTCTTGGGGATTGAACTCAGGTCGTCAGGTTTGGCAGCAAGTGCCCTTAGCCACTGAGCCATCTTGTTGGCCCTTTTTTTTTTTTTTCCATTTTTAAAAAAGTGATGCTTCACTACCCAATACCCAGCAGGGAGTGCATTGATTAAATATGACCCTTCCCTCCTTCTCGTCTCCTCCCCTGCTTTTAATATAATATTTTATTAATTCTTTAAGAATAACATACTGGCCAGGGAGTGGTGGCGGTGGCGGTGGCTCACACCACCTGTCTGAGTCCCCAGTTTATTCTTTTTGTCTATGGTGGGTACTGCAGGGTTTTTTGTTTTTTGTTTTTTTGTTTTTGGTTTGTGTGTTTGTTTAAAGCACTAAAATCTTTTTTTAAACTGTTTTTTATTTTGATTGTTACTCATTTGTCAGGGGTTGGTTTGGAGGGGTATCAGATCACCCGGAGCTGGAGTTACAGGCGGTTGTGAGCTGCTTGACGTGGGTGCTGGGAATCAAACTGGGGTCCCACTGCGGTTGTTTGAGTCTGAGTCCACAGTACCTCCTACCTCCGAGAACATTCTATCATGTGTCTCGGGGCCAGATCTGAGGGGCCCTCCAACATCGCCACCTAGCGCTCGGTCCACAGCCCCGGGTATTCCCCGCGACTTGAGCCGAGGCCAGCCAGGTGAGCTCGCCCTTGCCCGCCCTCAGGTGTGTCTGACGCTCACCGCCAAGCGCATGGCTCGCAAGAACTGTCTGGTGAAGAACCTGGAGGCTGTGGAGACCCTGGGCTCCACGTCCACCATCTGCTCGGACAAGACCGGCACCCTCACCCAGAACCGAATGACCGTCGCCCACATGTGGTTTGACAACCAGATCCACGAGGCCGACACCACCGAAGATCAGTCAGGTCAGTGGGAGCTCTGGGTGGGCGCCGGGGCACCCAGTCCCGGGGGGCCTCCCCGCCTCACGCGTTGACTCCCTCAGGGACCTCTTTCGACAAGAGCTCACACACCTGGGTGGCCCTGTCCCACATCGCCGGACTGTGCAATCGGGCTGTCTTCAAGGGTGGGCAGGACAACATCCCTGTGCTCAAGGTGGGTGCAGACACCCCTACCCCGTGCCCCCCGCCCCCACACACACACACTGACGACTGACCTGGCTCTCTGCCCACCACAGAGAGACGTGGCCGGCGATGCCTCCGAGTCCGCCCTGCTCAAGTGCATCGAGCTGTCCTCGGGCTCAGTGAAGCTGATGCGGGAACGCAACAAGAAAGTGGCTGAGATTCCCTTCAACTCCACCAACAAATACCAGGTTCGAACCCCAGCTCTGGGTGCTGAGTGAGTGTTCCCGGCAAGATGTAAAGACGTGTCTGTTTCAGCTGGGTGTGCTACACCCGTGAGCCCAGCACTTGGGAAGTAGAGGCAGGAGGATCAGGAGTTAGGGGTCATCCTCGGCTACACAGTGAGTTTGAGGCCAGCCTGGGCTACATAAGAAGGGTCTTAAAACAAGAAACAAGGCAGGCATAATGGCACAGACTGTGATCCCAGCACGGGGGAGGTGGAGGTAAGGGCCTCAAATCTATCCTCAGCTACCTAGCAAGTTCCCGGCCAGCCTGGGCTATCGCAGACCTTATCTCAAAACACCAAAAATAAACGAAAGAGACACCTATGAGCTGGGCGGTGGTGGCGCACGCCTTTAATCCCAGCACTCGGGAGGCAGAGGCAGGCGGATCTCTGTGAGTTCGAGGCCAGCCTGGTCTACAGAGTGAGTTCCAGGACAGCCAGAGTCACAACAGAGAAACCCCGTCTTGGAAAGTAAGCCAAACAAAAAGAAAAGAAAAGGAAGGAAGGAAGACCTATCCAGCCCAGGCATACAGGACACTGACAGATCTAGGGAGTGATTCTCCGCAGTCCAGCTTGGTGAAGGATTGGGTCTCTTAAGGCTAATTCCAGCAGCGAGGGGTAGGGAGTTATTTGCGGGAGCGTGGGTGAGTCAAAAACAGCTGCACCGCCAGCGTCACCCGGCACGGGTGATGACTCACGGAAGCTGTATCATCAGAGTCCCAACTCCTCGACAGCTGTAGGCCATGACACCCCCCCCCGCCCTCCCCTGAGGAAACGGTAGCAGGCTGACCCTGGGCTATCACCGGTCTAGCCATCACGGTAAAACCCGAATCTTTTTCACTGCCATGGCCGAGGGTGAAGGCCTTCTGGCAGGGGTCACGTCTGGAAGCAGCCACCGCATTGTGACAGCGAGCACAGATCGCAGCTTCTCTGCGATGCCCGGATGTGAGCTGCTAATCTTTACCGAGCCTCAGTTTCCCATCTGTAAAGCGGAGGATGCCAGAGTGGGGGAGGGGATGTGGTTGAAGCAGCGAGTTCCACAGAGAGAGGCTGAAACGCGAGGTGCCAAGAGCCACCCTGCAGTAGAGGGGGCTCCTGGCCACCATCTCAGACATAGGGGTAGCGTTTTTCACGCATTTTCCAGATACGGTTTTAGGCCTCTTGGTCCTGTCTTATGTTCTGGGGTACACGGGGTACTGAGAGACCTGTGAGACTCTGCTGACACTCTAGAAGACAGATGATCAGAGGGTGAGGGAGGAATAGCAGGCAGCGTGTGCAAAGGTCCTGGGGCATGTGCAACCCGCCTGAAGCCATCATGGTAGGGAACGAGGGCCAGGCCTGCAGAACCGTGGGGCTCTGTGGGCTGCGGGTCCCTGCACAGTGAGATCCACGGCAGGAAGCAGAGGCAGAGAGGCAGTGTGTGATGTAGGTCCTTTCAGTTAAACGGTTTTACGCAGCTACAACTCACACACCACGAGCATCTGTGCTAGCGTACTCAGGTTTAGGCAACCACCTACACAGTCAGGTTTAGATCATTTCCACCACCTCAGAAGGCGCACCCGTCACCCCCGCCCCCACCCCACACTCTCTCAGCTTCCGCCCACGCCTGTCCCCCCCACGTGCCCGCGCGCGTGCCCTGCCCCCCCAGCCTCAGCAAACGCTAACCTAGTTTTCGTCTCCGTAGATTCACTTGTTCTGGACATTTCATTAAAAATGGAGTCGTGTAACATTTGGCCGTTTTAAGATCTGTTTTAGTTTGTTCCACGTTGTTTTCAGGGTCCAGCCACGCGTCCACCAGAGCCTCCTCCGTTTTATAAAACGTTCATTATCATGTGTACGATGGTAGGCTTTGCCGGTGGAGGTCGGAGGACAACTTTGCGGGGTCGGGTCTCCCCCACCTTTCTGGAGGTTCCAGGGATTGAACTCCGGTCTCTAGGCTTCCGCAGCAATCACCTTCTACCCGCTGAGCCAGCCCACCAGCTCCCTCGTGAAATCTATTTTCTCTTTCTATTTTTTTTTTTTTTCTGTTTTTTTGAGACAAGGTCTCACACTGTAACCCAGGCTGGTCTGGAACTCCCTAGTAGCCCCGGCAAGACTCGAACTCATGGTGGTTCTCGGCCTTGGCCTCACAAGTACTTGGTTGCAGCTCAGTACTTGAGCCGCCGTGCTCAGCTGTTTCAGGAAAAAAAAAAAAAAAAACTTCCATTGTGTGGCTATATCTGTGGATGGACAGATGGGCTGTTTCCACATTTTGGGAAATGTTGAGCTCTTTGTCAAAGCGGCTGCAGGATTTTTCACTGATTTATGGTTTCTTTTTAGTTTTTATTTTCTGTGGGGCTAGGGACCTATGTTAGCAAGTGCTCTACCACTGAGCCACGCCCCCAGCCCCTCACTGGGGGATTCTAAGCCATTCTGCTGTTGAACTTGGTCCAGCCTGGCTGATGTAGGAAATTTAGATGCAGAGATTCAAATAAGGGTTGATGGTAACTGCACCAGGGGCAAGGGCAGCGGAGGAGGAGGGTGAGAAGAGATGGGCCTCTAGCTACATACCGGGAGCAAGCTAACTGCTAGGTCTCAGGTGTCTGTGCACTGTACAAGGCAAAGAGAAAATAGGTGACCCAAGACGGCTGGAATTTCTGTGGGAGAGATGCGTGGAGACGGAGACAGAAAAGGGTTGCACAGACATCTCTAGGAGGCTTGAGAGTCAGGGAGAAGGCTGGAGAGATACAGGCAGTGCCCTTGGCCGACCGGCCTATCCCGGCGCCGGGAAGGTGCTCTCCCTAGCTGGCTGCAGGCAGCCTCTGGGTCCCCGCAGTGAGCGTACACTGTGCTCTGTTGCAGCTGTCCATCCATGAGACCGAGGACCCCAATGACAACCGATACCTGCTGGTGATGAAGGGCGCCCCTGAGCGCATCCTGGACCGCTGTGCCACCATCCTGCTGCAGGGCAAAGAGCAGCCTCTGGACGAGGAGATGAAGGAGGCCTTCCAGAACGCCTACCTGGAGCTCGGTGGCCTGGGCGAGCGCGTGCTGGGTGTGTATTAGGGGCGGGGCAGGAACAGGAGCAGCCCCGAGGGCCGTCTGGGGCCAGAGTGCTCCGTGAATGAATGAGGGAACAAATGAATGAGGCCGTTGCCGAGAAACAAGCTGGTTGGTTCTCCGCGGTGTGGGGAGGCTGAATGCGGGGAATCCAGAGCAATGGGGGTGCGGACGCGGAGGCCCCGAGGCTGGTACCCTCATATCTCCCTTCCTTGTCCCCGCCACCAGGCTTCTGCCATTACTACCTGCCCGAGGAACAGTTCCCCAAGGGCTTCGCCTTCGACTGTGACGACGTGAACTTCACCACGGACAACCTTTGCTTTGTGGGGCTCATGTCCATGATTGACCCTCCCCGGGCAGCCGTCCCCGACGCCGTGGGCAAGTGTCGCAGTGCTGGCATCAAGGTACACCGTGCGGCGGCTGGGGGGGGGCGATGGGGTGAGGTCCGGGGCAGACGGGGAGGCGGGGCATGGTCCCTGAAACACCATGCTTACAGGTCATCATGGTCACTGGCGATCACCCCATCACAGCCAAGGCCATCGCCAAAGGCGTAGGCATCATCTCCGAGGGCAACGAGACCGTAGAGGACATTGCAGCCCGGCTCAACATCCCCGTCAGCCAGGTCAACCCCAGGTGAGTAGCCGCACCTCTTCCGGGTCCTGCAGGGCAGCCATTAGGGTGCTCAGCACAGGGACTCTTACTTCTCTGACTTCTGCCTTCCTCCTGCTCCGAGCCACACCCCCCCCATCCGGGACCTCTCTGTCTGCTCCGGGCCCGGATCCACCCTCCTCCGGGTGTAAGGGTGGCAGCCACGGGGGTTCCAAAGGTCACTCCTGCGTAATCGTAAGCAAGTCGGTTAACCTCTCTGAACCCCGGTACCCTTCTCCTCTGCAAGGAACCAGATGTAGACACGCACACCTTTAATCCCAGCGCTCGGGAGGCAGAGGCAGGCGGATCTCTTTAGTTCGGGGTCAGCCTGGTCTACATCGTGAGTTCCAGGCTAGCCAGAGTTGCACAGTGAGACCCTTTCTCGAAAAAGAAAAACAACGATAAAAAAAAATTGTCTACAAAGGTGAGGGTGGTGTTCGCTGGAGGGCGCTTGTGCAGAATGCACACACCAGGACCCTGGGCTTGACCCTCAGTACCGCCCCAAACCATACCAATGCAAAACGAAGTAGGGCCAGGTATAGCGGTGCACACCTGTAATCTTGTCACTCACAGGAGAGCAGAAGGATCATTAATTTGAGCCCGAGCTACACAGCAAGACCTGGTCTCCAAACACTAAGGGCTAGAAATGTATCCCAGAGACAGTGGCTTCCCAGAATCCTCCAGTGAGGGGCTGGGGCATAGTCCAAAGGCAGAAATCCCTTACTAGAATCCCCCAGTGAGGGGTTAGGGGTGTGACTCTGGTGACTGATTGCCTAATAATAAGAGGCCCTGAGATCCATCCCGGGAGCACCACCCACCAAGAAAAGGTGTGTGCAGGGCGGGGGGGCGGGTTACAAATAACTATATATGAATATTTCTTTTAAGACAGGATTCTCACCGTGTAGTAGCCCTGGCTGGCCTTGAACTCAGACGTTTGCTTGTCTTTACCTCCCAAGTGCTGGGATTAAAGGCACGTGCCACCCAGCTCAAAGGCCAGGTTATAAATAACGATAAACAGTTGTTCTCAAAGGATTGGAGGAGACCCCATGTTTCTTTGCTTTGCTCCCCGACACAACCCATATATTTATGTTTGCTTTTTCTGACTTCTAGCTTTTCCATCCCTGTACCCAGCTCCTGACTTGGCTCTCTCTAATCTTACCACATCTGTCTGTGGTCTGTCCCGCCTGTCTCTCTGTCTGTACGGCACGCGCTCCCCCCCCCCCCCGCACCCCCCCCCAGACTCCTCACGCCTGGCCTCGGCCACTGCTCTTTCTGCTCTTCCCAGGGACGCCAAAGCTTGCGTGATCCACGGCACCGACCTCAAAGACTTCACCTCGGAGCAGATTGACGAGATCCTGCAGAACCACACTGAGATCGTGTTTGCCCGCACTTCCCCTCAGCAGAAGCTCATCATTGTGGAGGGCTGTCAGAGACAGGTGAGCTCCCACCCCGTCTGAGGGAGGGGAGGCCTGGACCCCTGGGTCTGAGGGCAGAGGCTGGGTCTAGAGCCTCGGTTCTCATCCTCACCCCTCCTCCTCCTAGGGAGCAATTGTGGCTGTGACTGGTGATGGTGTAAATGACTCCCCCGCTCTGAAGAAGGCCGACATTGGCGTGGCCATGGGCATTGCTGGCTCAGATGTCTCCAAGCAGGCTGCTGACATGATTCTGCTGGATGACAATTTTGCTTCCATCGTCACCGGTGTCGAGGAAGGTGAGCGGTCTGGGGTCGGGGGTCGGGGTGGTGGGAGAAACTGGGTCACTGCTGGAAGCTTTAGGAAGGGGAGAGGAGCATGCCAGATGCGTAACGTGTGCAAGGCTGCAAGATGGGGATCCAGGGCAGGACGGGCTGATTGGCTGCAGTGTTCCTGCATCACCCGGCATCCTTGCCGTCTGGTGGGCGGGGAAGCTTGGGGGCATTCCACAGTCCTGTGAGTGATCACTGTGAAGCAGAGGATCCTGGGAGGTTCGGAAGGCCGAACCCCTGGGCTGGGGTTGAGTCATCTTCCAGACTCAACAGGGACAAGGGTGGACATTGAGCCGAGCTAGGGGTCCGCCATGAGATGTTCTCTTGAAAGAACGGGGGTCACAGGCAGAGAACATGTCAATTCCTGCCTGGAGGGTAAGGGGTCGGTGCCACAGGAGAGTCCCCGCTGCGGAGCCGAACCCCAACAGCCTCGCTCCCTGGCCAGTGTAGAAGTAGCCGCGGAAGGGTCTGGGTCATGTTTTATTTCATTCTGATCACCAATAATTACACTGAAAATTACAAAGAATGTTAGAATCACCATAACTTCACCATCGAAAAGGTGCTGTTCGTGTTTATATCATTTTTCTCCCTGAGTCTATCCGCCATCTGAAACGTCTCTACTTACTGGGGGTCAGGAAACACCTATAATCCCCGGACTCAGGAGACTGAGGCAGGCGAATTGCTGTGAGTTCTAGGCTAGCCTAGGCTACAGATGTTGTGAATGAATCTCAGAGGAGTGGCCTAGCATATGAAGGATTTGAGTTTCATCCATAGCGCCAAAAGAAAAAGTTGAAAAAAAAAAAGTGTGTAAGCTGGGCGGTGGTATCGCACGCCTTTAATCCCAGCACTCAGGAGGCAGAGGAAGACGGATCTCTGTGAGTTCAAGGCCAGCCTGGTCTACAGAGTGAGTTCCAGGACAGCCAGGGCTGCATAGTGAGGCCCTATCTGGAAACAAACAAACAAGACAGCTGAGTTTGGTGGCATATGCCTGTAATCCCAGCACTTGAGCAGTAGAGGCAGGGGGGATCAGGAGTTCAAATCCAGTCTGGGCTACAGGAGACTCTGTCTTTAAAAAAGATGGAGCTCCTAATGGGTTATCATGTGACGTTTTGATATACAGATGTGCCGATTAAATCAAGTTAGACAAATCTGTCTCCTCAAGTTAGCATTTCTTACGGGAGGAAATATTCAGTGCAGTTTCTCCTAGCATTTGGTGTGCGCAATCACTGGTGGGTCCATTACATAGTGGCATACCAGAGTTCCTTACATCTTTGGAGTTTTTTTCTTTTTTCTGGTGTTGGGGATGCAGCCCTGGTTCTTCAGCTTACGAAGCACACACTGTGTGACTAAACTGCATCCGCTCCTTCTCCCCATTGTAGGCCTAGCGCCCAGAAATCACTGCTCCCTGACCCTCCCACTCCAGACTCTCGTAACTGCCATCCTACTCCTGACTTCCACCAGATCGACTCTGATTCTAAAATTCTGTGTCTGTGTATGTGCACATGAGTGCAGGTCCCTGACCAGGCCAGAAGAGGGCGCTGAACCCGGGAGCTGGAGTTAGAGGCAGTTGTGAACTCTGACGAGGACCCTGGGAACAGAACTTGGGTCCTGTGCAAGAGCAGTCAGCGTCTACTGTTAATCTCAGAGCCTGCTCTTCAGATACCCTACCTTTTTAGGGGGAGGGGATTTTTGAGACAAGGTCACGCTGGCCTTGAACTCATGACAATCCTCCTGCCTCAGCCTCCTGAGTACTGGGGTTACAGATGAATAAGATTAACTCTTTCAGATTCCGTGTGTGGGAGAGGTCTTAACCACTGATCCATCTCTCCAGCCCCTGTGTTTTTAATTTTTTAAGGAAATCCCCCATAATGGGAGGTAAAGCTCACCACTGTGCCACCAACACTATACCTACTGTGCGTCCTGACCTACAGTGTGCACGGTTCCCTATTCCCAGCCTCTCTCCAACACTTCTTACCTTTGTCGTTTTGATCATAAACCCTCTCTGGGGCAGTATGATGTCCCCCTGAAGTGTAATGCGATTTGTGTTAATCCCAGTGACTAGTGATGTTGCTGTGGTTTTGCGCATGGTGTGTGTCTCCTTCGTTGTTTGTCTTTAAGTCTTTTAACTCCTTTTGAGACGGGTCTCACTCTGTAGCTGTCCCTAGCCTGGAACTCCTGGAGATCCAGCTGCCCCTGCCTCCCAAGTGCTGGGATTAGAAGTGTGTGCTACCACACCCAGCACTGATTTTTATTGTTGAAACAAGACTTTCAGTCCTGTACAGTGCTGGCCGGCGTGGAACTATCTAGAAAGACTGGTCTCAGAGTTGCTGTGTCCCTACTGCCTTTGCCTCCTGAGTGCTTTAATGACAGGCATGTGCCTCTACGCCTGGCCTATTTGTGATTCTCTTTTGAGAGATGCCTATTTTAGTCTATTGCTTTTTTTTTTTTTTTTGACAATATCTCACGTAACTGTAGCCCCAGTTAACCTTGACCTCACTACGTAGCTGAGGTTGGCCTTGAACTCCTGGTCCTCCTGCCTCTACTTTTTCCATGCTGAGATTACAAGCATGCACTCCTGCCTCTGACATTTTTTTAAAAATGGGCTATTAAAAAAATAATAAATAAAAGTGGGTTATTTTATTTTTAATGATTTCCCTGCAGCTCATGGCCTCTTGACACACAGAGGACAGGGGGTGGGGCCGCCCCTGTTCATCTTCAGGTTTTTACGTGGTGTGCACTGTACTGACTGTATTTTTGAGATAGCATGCATGCATCACGAGTTAACGTGATTGGATTTATGCATACGGGGGTGCCCGTGCACGCTCCAGATTCCCGTCAACAGAAATAACATTGATAGAAGGATTGCCTAGCATATGTATTGTAGGTCCTGGGTTGGAGTCACAACCGTAGAAAGAAGAGACAGACAGACAGACAGAGACGGACACCCCGCTTTCTTCACTTGTCATCTAAGTGGGATCGTGCAGTATGACTTTCTGTCTGAATATTTCTTTTCTTGCTGTTTTTCATTTCATTTTGAGACAGTTCTGTAGCAGTACGCTACAATCCTTAACCCTAATTTAGGGAAGGAGAAAGGAAGGAGAGCAAGAAATCTTCACCGCTTTTGCAAGCGGCCTTGACATAGAAAGAGAGAAAGGTAGAAATCTTCACAGTCTATTTCAGCCTGTCCTGAGCTCGGAGAGGACTAGCTGACAGTGAGTCAGACTAGCGGTCAGCTCACGGTCTATAAACTCAATCTCCCCAACCTCTGTTCTCTTAGGAATTATCACATTAACAACGACAACCCCCACTAACAAACCACCAACCAACACCCACCCCTGACTCTGAGCTTCAGACCTTTTATACCCTAAGCCAAAAAGTTCCCATAAACCCCTGCGGCACCCAATCCCAAGAACAAGCTACAGGTGCCAGAACGCCTTGCACCTAACCAAATCACAGCCACCTGCATCCAGCATGCCAAACCCCACTCACAAACATCTACCACAGCTGGGGCGGGAACGCAAACCTAATCCAAACGCCATTTTGGGTTTTTAAAGAAACCAAAATAACAAAAACTTCTTCCAAGTGTAGGTCTCATTGTGTAGCCCTGGGGTTAAAGGCCTCCGGGCTATCTTACCACCAGGCTCAGCATCCACATCTAGGTTTCACGTTTTATGTGGTGGCGGGGATTGAACCCAGGGCCTACCTGAATGCTAGGCAAGCACCCTACCAACTGAGCTACAGCCCCAGCCCTATGTCTGGCTTTTATCACTCACTTTAATGCCTCAGATTCACCTGTGCGTTCATGCATTCTTGGTCCCTCTCTTTTCCTTCCCGCGATACCCCAAAGTTTAGCGCCCCCACTCACTGGCCGCAGATGTCCCACTGGCTCTGGTTTGAGGCTGTTATGAATAACGCTGTGGTAAACACTGATGAACTTGGCTTCGGGTAGACATAAGCAATCATTTCTCTAGGGTATAAACCTGGAAGTAGAGCTACCGAGCAGGCTCCCGGAGGGATGCTAGGATCAGAGGTGTACATGCAAATGTGAGTGGGTGAGATAGGGTGCAGAGGGCTAAGGATGTGGCTCAGTGGTAGAGCCCCTGCCTAGAATCCCCAAGTGAGGGGCTGGGGGCGTGGCTCAGTGGTAGAGCCCCTGCCTAGAATCCCCCAGTGAGGGGCTGGGGGCGTGGCTCAGTGGTAGAGCCTTGTGTGACATGCAGGAAGCCTAGGTTCAATCTCTAGTACCTCAAAATAGAAAGTAAGGAAAGGACCCAGGGCTTCAGTGAACCCCAAGTTCTGAGCCTGTTTCTTCCCCTACAGGCCGCCTGATCTTTGACAACCTGAAGAAATCCATTGCCTACACCCTGACCAGCAACATCCCCGAGATCACGCCCTTCCTGCTGTTCATCATGGCCAACATCCCGCTGCCCCTGGGCACCATCACCATTCTCTGCATTGACCTGGGCACGGACATGGTGAGCTGGGCCGCCGCCCAGGGCTCACACACCTGTGTGCACACACGCTCTCCACTCACTCCGTCTCTCTCCCGTCCAGGTCCCCGCCATCTCCCTGGCCTACGAGGCTGCTGAGAGTGACATCATGAAGAGACAGCCCAGGAACCCGCGCACAGACAAACTGGTCAACGAGAGGCTCATCAGCATGGCCTATGGGCAGATCGGTGAGGACTGGGGCTCAGCACCGCGCACTAGCCAGCAGAGCGGAAGTGTGCCTGGCCTGAGCGCCCTAAGTGTAGGCGAGAGCCCTAAGCACCCCCTTCCCCATCTTTAATTCTGGGGCCACATGGGCAGAGCCTAGAAGGTGTGTCCAGGAAAGTAAAGCCCATGAAGATGAAGCAACCCAAGTGTTGGTGGTGGTGGTGGTGTGTGTGTGTGTGTGTGTGTGTGTGTGTGTGTGTGAGTGTGTGAGTGTGAATGTGTGTGAGTGTGCATGTGTGTGAATGTGCATGTGTGTGAATGTGTGAGTGTGAATGTGTGTGAGTGTGCATGTGTGTGAATGTGCATGTGTGTGAATGTGTGAGTGTGAATGTGTGTGAGTGTGTGTGTGTGTGAGTGTGAATGTGTGTGAGTGTGTGTGTGTGAGTGAAGAGTCTCAAGCAACCCAAGCTGACTTCCAGCTCACTATGTAGTTAAGAATAGCCCTAAACTTCTGATCCTCCTGCCTCCGCCTCCCGTGGCTGGGATTATAGGCATGTGCTCCTGCATCCGATTAATTACTGATTTCAGATTAAATCCAGGGCTTCATTGCACTCAGACAAGCGCCCTGCCAGCCATGCCACACCCCCAGTCTCTTTCTCTTGTCACGTTTTCTGTTGGTTTGCTTGAGACAGGGTCTCACTGTGTAGCTCAGGCCGGTCTGTAAGGGACAGAGCCTTCTGTCTCTGCATCCTGGGTGCGGCTGGGGTTGCAGGCATCCCCAGGCCCTAGTATCATCGGCGTTACTGTTTTGGCTGTTTGTTTTTGATGCAGGGGCTCACTCTGTAGACCAGGCTGGCCTTGAACTCACAGAGCTCTGCCTGCTTCTGCCTCC